>CAJNIZ010042605.1:5384-62288 GCA_905231905.1 Symbiodinium pilosum | reverse complement strand
GATATGAGAACCCTCTGATAAAACTTCTTCATAGGGGCTTATGCCGCCGCTCAACTTGCCTTCCATGCATCAACATGATCCAAATGTCCTGATCACCAACTCGCCTTCTCTGATGCAGTGCTCAGAACTGCAAGATGCCAGGGCCCTAGACCACAAGCCTGAATCCTGCACCTTACCCGCAAACATGGAGGCCAAACCTCCACCCGAGACTCATACAGGCCATCGAACTGCAAGCTACTGACATCCTCGTCTACACTGACATCAAAAGAAGCTGGTGTCGTCTTTGGACTCTAACTAACCCTTCTGTCTAGAGATGGATCCGTAGAGTATTTGTGCAAAAATCATCGTCGCTGAGACCCCTCAAGACCCTCTGTCTACAGATGGATCGGTAGAACATTTCTGCAAAGATCATCGTTGCCGAGACCCCATAAAATGATCCGCATTCAAAAGACTCCTTGCTGGAAGATAGAAGCAGGTGAGGTTTGAGGCTTATTCAGGGTAATGAATCATTTTGTCTGGGGGTTGCCATCTAACCAGCCGAAGCAGTGAAGTCCTCAAGGCCCTAGCAGTAAACAATCTCCAGGAAGCGCATGCCGCACTAAAACAGGACATAGTCCCCTTAAGTAGATAGAATATGGGGTATATGGGGATCAGATTATGATATACCCAAAGCCATATTCTATCTACTTAAGGGGGACTATACACCTTGCTCGGGCGATCGGGTTGCGCTTGCACAGACTTTGGATTCAGGGTTGAGGGTTCAGGGAATACTTGGTAGCCCAGTAACCATATTACAACCCTCTTTTCTGTTGGTATATTATATATGGGAACCCAGCACCCAAAAGGGTAAAAGGGTACCACTGGGGTTCCTTCAATAGTCACAATCCATCGCCCAAATTGTCGAGCCTGAAGATCCTTAAAGGATCCTCTAGGCTGTCAAAGAGCCAATTTTTCAAAACGATTGTTGCTATGGGGTTTAGGGTTTAGGGCTTAAGGTATGGAGGAATGGATCCTTATAGTAGTCCCTACAGCATCCTCAACAACATAGTAGCTTAAATTATCTGAAAGAATCCTTGTGGGCTTTGGGTTTCCAAGCTCAAAGTGTCCGCACTTCGGCACTTTTGCGCTCTGGACCCTTGTAGAGGCTGCCACCCTGCATGCAGGGTCTCACTTGGGAGCCCAAGTGAGGTCAATTGCGATTCACAGGTTATAAGGGAATAGCATAGTCTACATGCTGAGTGAGCCCAAGTGAGGTCAACTGCACTATCGGTTCATAAGTTATAAGGGAATAACATTGTCAACTACACCCCACAAGCCCCACACTAGGAGACATAAGGGTCAGTCGGCTGCTTGACAGGCAAGCTCTCGGACCACGTTCCAAGCCCATCCTTGAGCGGATGGAGGGAAATACTATAGGGGCCTAAATATTTAGCAATATCTTATAGGGTTATATAGGGGTTATATTGGGATAATGGAAAAGAAAATGGAAACTACTATATCATAATAGGGTTTAGGGGCCGAAATGAGTACCAATATCCTTTTGAGGTCCATTTGAGGTACCCTATACTATAATTATACAAGGAATATGGAACCATAATATTGGTAATTATTTAGGCCCCTATAATATTGAGAATTTAACCCTCAGGCCTCTGATCCGCGTAGTGGGAAACAGGGTTTGGGTCTTCAGGTTTGGACATGGGGAAACCTCTTGTGGGAGAGAGTCCCGAGACCAAGGAGATACGTATATGTACATGAACAAGACCGTATATCTATATCTATATATATATACATACACACACATATATATATATGTACACGCCTACCTCAACCGTATACAATGTACATATACCCCATTCCGGGAATGCTCCATGATTCGCCAGACTCTGGTTTTAACTTTAAATTTTGGAGGATATTCTGGCTGTGTCATGAAGCGTAGAACTGCGTCCATGCCACAGATTAAAACCTTTTGCCCATGGCCCAAGAGATCCCAAAGCCCCAATTTACATCTCCCACCCCTCGCTAGCCGCGAGCTACCAATCCCACATATGCACTATATCCTACATTTCTGGTATTGCCAAGCATCATCACCAGTGAGGACAGTGCCGTCTTCCTGGATTCTCCATATCATGTCGGCGCTTTGTGCCTGCGCGGAAAACGAACACGTGGAAGGCTTGTCAAGCCGATGGTGCCTTGTTAATGGTTCCCAGTATGGCGCAGCCCTAATTCACAGGGCACCCAAAAAAGCACCACAAATTAGACCTGCCATCCTTGCGAATAATACAGCCGCAGCAGCAACAGAAGCAATAGTACAAGTTGTAGAAGATTGTAGACGTAAACGTAGCAATGCTTGACGTCATCGCTGGGCATTGTAGTAATACATACATTGAGTTGCAGCAGCTCTTACGGCGGCGGCGGCGGCGGGGACGGTGGCGGTGGCGGTGGCGGCGGCGGTGGTGGTGGTGGCGGTGTCGATGGCGGTGGCGGCGATGTTGGTATTTGCAGTGGCGGTGACGGTGGCGCTGCTGCACTGGTGGAGTGGCAGCAGGTGGTAGCGCGGATCCCATGCTCACTAGTCTCGTTACCATGCAGGATTCTACCTGGAGTCCATGTGATGCTGCTTCTGCTGTGGGACATCCCCTCATCGGTGCCCATTGCGGTCAGGGACACGCCAGGACTCTCCGAAGATCAAGGGGTCTACGTTAAACCGTAAACCCTGCCCCGTGTTGTGCTGAAAGACGCCCCCGAAACCATCCGGAACTGGTCAACCCCTTGCCTGGTGATGCTCCTCCGCTGTGAAGAAGACCTGGGTGATACTTCTTCAAGGGCGAACAATATCATTTCTGATCAGCTTCCCTTAAACAATAAAAGGAAAAGCCAGAACATTCACTAATTGCGAAGTTGAGACAGTTCTTGGGCGACGCTGATCTCGACCCTCCTCCGAAGCTCGGAATCAAAGAGCACCCTCCCCCAAACTAACACCGGGCGGGCGACATATAACTTCTTCTTGATACGGCCGCTTCTGGGGTTCCATGTCTGTTTGGGTCTACAAAATGAATCCCTACACTACGCCCTACGTGAGCTATAGTCTAAACTCCTAGTATCCCCCTTAACCTAACCCCTATACTAGTCCCCTACATATAATCCTACATACCCCCCTTTAAGGAGCTTAGACTACAGCTCACATAGCCTCCATGAAGCCATCTTTCAGGATGTCATGTTAGCTTGAGAGATGGCATCAAGGCTTCGGCCCAACGCTTCGGGTCTAAGCCTAAGCCTTGTGTAGAAGGCACACACGTCATTTAGTGTCAAGAAGGGCCCCAAGAGGAACAGAGCCTAATAGGTTTAGGGTTAAGGGCTCTGCTGCGGCACGATGAGGGTTTTATTGCGCCCCCTCTTCGGCTGCTGTTACTATGGAGAAGCTCGAGCTTCAAGCTCCGCAGCACACATGGCTCTCTTGGAAACACCAAGTAAGCCTTGAGCCTGAAACGGGTCTTTGCAGCAGTCTTGTGGGGAAGATCTAGGGACGCCAACGCGGTTGTCATTATCCCTTGTGGTCATTGGTATACTGCGGGCCTAACCAAATCGGAGCCCTTCACCCAAACCAAAAGGCGCAGCAAGCAATGATAACTTTTGGCGCTTTTGATTTTTATCCCTCCCGGGATGCTGCGCCTTAAATAACCACCACGGCTTTTGGTCATCTCTATGTGTAGCAGCAAGTCCAAGCTCTTTACAGCCTCATTGCTGCTGCTTGAAAGTCCCGCTTCCTGCGGAATCCCACAAGGCCAAGATCGATAAACCTGCAAATCCCATAAATCCTAAACCCCATTCCCCGTTACACTTGGGCTCTAACATTGGTATCTGGTCATGCCAAACCTTTGAAACTGCAGATTCTTCATTGCCCTTGTCTGACAGATTCTCCGGACATAGATCTCCAAGTACTGCTACTACACACTCTCCGACAGAAAAAGACCTCATTGTTGGAGCCTACCCCTAAACCTTACATATCCCTATAATATAAGGCCCTTTGAAAAAGGGACCCCCCCACCCCCCAGAGCGGGATTCTAAACCTTAAAGCCTTAAAGCATAAATATGCATAAATGCACACCAACCATGCCGTCCTCTGGCAGTCCAAGCCCTTTCTCTCTCACGTGGGCCTTCCAACACAAAAAGGGGCTTTTGGGTTTAGTGTTTAAGGTTTAGGAAAGCAGGGAGGTAAAATACAGAACAGTGTTGTCTGTAAAGGTAGCTATAAAGGACTATAAAATAGCATCTGGGTACCACTTCTGCCTAGCTTGTTAATGCTGAGAGTGAGAGCTCCACTAGTAAGAGAACAAACCATTGCGTCTAAGCAGCCATCAACACTTGTTCCTTCACTGGAACATTATGACTGTATGCCACCCTACACTCTTAACGCCACGTCGGGGGTCGCTCAGAACAAGCTGAGACCTATCCAGCTGGTCAATTTCCATGATGTAGCCCTCTCGTCGCTCAAATCCACCCAAGCAACTTCACATGACTTCAGGGTTCAGGTAAGAAATATGAGCCCCTTGCACACAATTAAAAAAGCATCTACCATTAAGGGCCCCCAGAATCCCCGTCCTTACTTCCACCTTAGACAAGGCGGGCATGCTTGGGGATTCGGAGCTCTGTACTTTACTGGCTCTGGTGGGGGGTGGGCTTGGTCTCTGGTGGGGAGCTCCGGTGGGGTGGGGGCTTTTGGGGACGATGAAGCGTACCGGCTCTGGCAGGGGTGTGGGGGTCTCTTTCGGAGACGAGCAGCGAGGACCATTCCGAAGGTTTGGGGTCTGCGGTGCATCTGGCTGGGACGCAGGGGACTGCAGTATACCCCCTTCCACGAACCCAGAACATCTTCCCACGCAATAATATCAAATATTCGCTGTAGGAACCCAAATAGATGGAGTCGGCACAAACTATTTGGCGCGGGGTGTGTGAGGGTTTAACATCAAAGGTAAGCGGTTTCGAGGCCGCAGCAAAGCCGTCTGTATCCAGTACCCGTCATGTCATACCTTCTCCCGGTTGTCCTCATTATCACCCATACAAAATCAAGAGGCCTTCAAAACGCAGGGGCGTCAGCAAAGAATAGCTTAAAGTCGTTGTGCTGGGAGGAAAATGCCAAACTGTCTCGGAGTAGTCGAAGATTGGAAAACTGAAGGGGACTGAACAAGTTGTATGGCTGAGGGTGCTGTCCAATCATTCTCGAAAACACAAAAAAAACGCAGGACCAACCTGGGCCGCTGAGTTCTTTGCGGCTCAAGCAGAAGAAATTTCAATCGACTGGCTGAACCTCATCTTTCATCCCACAGCGACAGGATCCCATAAAGACACGCTGAGACAGGCCTTCAGCAGGTCCAGCATTATCCTGAGCTGTGTTGTCCGAGCATTCACTGTCCGAGAGCTTGGGCTTCATATTGGAGGGAGTTCGGAAAGGAGTTGAGTATATGGGTTTCCCAAAATTAAGAGTAGCTCTGTGGGGGTCCCTATAATAAGGATTGTAGTATTTTGGTGTCTTTTTTAGGGCCGCTTTATTTTGGGGAACTACCCTGTAAGACGTTCTCTGGATGTACGAAGAAATGATCACGAGCTAGGATATACGCCGCAGGGTCGCGTAGCCGGATTACAGTGCCTGATGAACACCCGGTAATTTCCCAAAATTAGGGGTACCTTCTTGGGGGTCCCCATAATAAGGATTATAGTATTTTGGGGTCTATATTGGGGTCCCCTTATTTAGGGAAACTACCACCCCTCTTTTCAAGCTGTAAGGCCATGGACCTCGCAACTGAATCTTCAGCCGGGAGCGATGCTTGTCGTTATGCTGGGAAACCCCAAATCGTAGGGGATAGAGTTATTCCGTGGGTGGCCGGTGGCCGGGCAGGTGTCCGGTGGCCGGTGGGGGTGGCCGGCGGCGGCTGTCCGGTGTCCGGTGGCCGGCTGGAGAACAGCGGAAAAAGTCTATAGTGAAATCGTATGAGCTGAACAGCAAACCTGACAGTTGGAAACCTTCTATCCAGTGATGTCGCAATCCTGCACTGTCTCCTATACAAAAAGGACCCAAAACCCTGAACCCTTGAAACCATAGACCCGAAAACCATAAACCCCTCAATCCATCAGGCCAGTATCTTGGAGGTGCTTGCGTCGTAGTGATGCAGCGGCCGCTGTAAAACCATGACCTGTCAGCCCAGGACAACTCACTGAGATGAAAGTCACATGGAAAAGAAAGAGGAAACTAGTTTGTCTTTCATGTAGGTCTTAGGGTTAACAGATGTTGAAATGGACAAGACAAGACAAGACAAGACAGAACACACCGGAAACCTGGATTGCATAGGCGTTTATTTGAATTGGGGATTCCTGTAGTGAGAGAGTGGATCCCTATTCCCGATAATTATGGTAGCGTATCCCCTTTAGAAAATGCTTATCTTACCTAAGCTTAAACATTAAACCCTAAGCCCTAAACCTTAAACTCACTCTACGCCTCTCGCTTCAGCACCAGCAATTGAGGCACAAAGGCTTTGGGGCATCCTGAGCTTTGGCAAATTTTGGCTGACTACAGTGGTTTCCAGTTTCTTTGCCATTAATCCCTGTATTACGCCTATATAACCCGTATATTGCCAGAAAAGCCTCTCATCAACTGGACAAAGCTGTACGACGTCCATGCCTCCGGGTTCATGATGAAAGCACGCGCAAGGTGAAGTTTCACCTAGCTGGTGGTTGGGGGAAACCCAGATGAGCCATAATCTAAACTCCTTATAGGGGGTTTTATAGCTATTATATAGGGAACTACTATAGGGATTATTAAGGGGGATACTAGGAGTTTGGATTATGGCTCAGATAACGCTAACGTAGATTTTTCGCTAATCCGGGAACGGCCACCATCAAACGACATGGAGCTGAACGTTTAGCCAGAATAGGAGTAGAACAAGCGTGTCTATATTGCCAAGCTGCGCTGATCTTTCAAAACTGACATACTGCCCTAAGACCAGAACTTATCCAATCGGAGGAGTATAATACTTATGGTCCCCCTTGAGTAGATAGAATATGGGGTATATGGGGATCTTATTAGTATATTATACCCAAAGCCATATTCTATGTACTTAAGTGGGATATTCTATGTACTTAAGTGGGACTATAGGGCTTACCGGGTCCGCCAGAAGATCGAAGATAGTCTTTCATTAGAGGCTCCCACTTGGCTAGCAACAGTTACTGTATCTTTTTTCTTCCATTTTCTCAATATACCCCCAATATACTACAGCAGCTTGCATGTTCTTTTCCACTATCCCAATACAACCCCAATATACAACTGCGAGTTCCATGTAGCTCCAGTTTTTCCAAAGCAAGCCACAGCAAAAAAACGAACGCCCAGCCCACTTTACTTGAGGATGCCAGGCCTGTTCTTGCTGGCCAACTACAGCGGCCCTACGGGCCCCCAAAACCTGTGATTATTATGATTACTATTATTACTATTATTATTACTATTATTACTATTATTACTATTATTACTGTTGTTATTATTATTACTATTATGGCAAGTGCTACTGACCAAGCGGGCTGACGATTCAACATGGCTCTAGATCCAGCCAGGCACCTTCTCTGTGTAGTTGATGTGCTTAATCCATGTGTCCCCGGCTGTTTCGGCAAACCCCTGTTCCTGCGCTTTGACAGACTTGGCTGCTTCGTGGTTGTCAGCAGGGAACCGAGGAATGGATTTGTGCAGTAGCCTTCGTTGCCCATTATAACAACCAGTGAAATAGTCGCAGACTTCGGACCCTGCACCAAGGGTTGGGTCTTTCATGGTCAGGCATAGGCTGTGAACGGGTCAAGTTGGCCCAACATTGTTGGGCCAACTTGACCCGTTCATAGCCTATGCTTGACCATGAACAAGGGCCTCTCCTACACAGACTCCTCTTACCTCAGGTTAGCAATCAGTAACTGGCTGGATCTTTGTAATAGCCCCTATATACAATAACTCCCAAGAATATGATACCCTAAACCCCAAACCCTTATACTAATCTGGTTTATTTTCCGTTACTTCATTCCTTGCTAACCAGAGGTAAATGCTTGCTAAACTGCTACCATCTTTGCAATCCATGCCTAGAGAGCCTTCGGAATCCCTTGGGACTTGATCTTTGGGGTTTAGGGTTTTAGGGTTTGGGGTTCAGGGTTTGGGGTTGAGGATTTGGTTGAGGGTTTGGGGTTGAGGATTTGGGGTTTAGGGTTTTTGCACAAGTGTGCAGAGAGCGAGGAGGACTGCTCACATATTCCCGTGACAGCGCCAGAGGTTGCTGGGAAGCTACCTATGCTTACCTGATCAAGTGGGAGCTCGGTAAACTACCACAAAGCTCCATTGGGGCACATGGATCAAGATGCAATTTACAAGGCTAAGAACTGCAAACGGCCATCTGAATCAACACGTAACATTTTGAGAGAATCCGAGCATGCTCAGCGCTCCAAATGCCAAACCATGCCCTGACTCACACGTGCTCGTACTACGATGCTTGCGATTGGGTACTGTCCCCAGTCCATAGGGGTCATATTAAAGGCTCTGTATACCCATAATATGAATGTTCTCCGGCTGTTGCAGAGTGGGGGCGGTACCCAAGCTTGAGACTACAAGATCGTCCGTAGTGCTGTGTCGCTCAGGAAACCACCAGAAAATTGCACCCTCATGTGGGTAGTTCCGAAAGTTAGGGTTCCATTTTGGTACCCCCAAATATTACGCGCCGGAATATGAACTATAATCTCTATTACTAGCCGAGCAGAGCCCATAACTTAGAGAATAACTCCGTGTGTGGGAACTCCAATCAGGGAGGCCATCCAACCGGGCTCTTGCGCATACCTTTCCAAAGGACCTAATCCCGCAGCACTTCCCCTTGAAGGCGCTAAGCTAAACAAATCTGAGATGCCCTATGTAATCCCTCATGTCTATATACACGCAACCTCCCCCAAAAAACTGTTCAAAGGCCCCTGAAGGGACCTAAATCCCACACACCCCCTATGACCTCACCGGCCTGAACCTCTTGATTCTTGGAATGCCGAACCAGATCGCCCTCAATGAGCTTCAGGGTCGCCTTCATCTGCATCCTGGTTCTGGCAAAGGGTTTAGGCTTTCAGGTTTTAGGGTTTGGGTTAGGCCTATTGGATTTTCGTATATCGGAAACGAGAAGTTATATCCAACAGTCACCCATGCAGGCGGTCAGGGCAAGAGAAGGCATACCAGGTTAGAGCAATGCGTGGAATGCTTCGCACATAGGGCTCCAGTTCCTGAGCACCAAATGCCTTCGACTTGTTTTGTATCTGCCGCATGAGAATTTTGAGTTGACTTGTGTCACACTTTCTTTCCAATGACCCGATTGCTTTGGAGGATCTTTGGGTACCGGGAGCCGATGTTGGGGGGCAAGTGAACTACAAACAACTGAACGCACCGCCAGATAAAGCTGATGACGTGTATAGGGATGGTCATGGGGATCTACTCCCCCACTCACCCTCAAGCACCAGTAGGAATGAGATCAGCAGACTTTAATTACTTGGAAACCCTGGCAAGCTCCAATGCTAGCTCTTCGTTGGGGTGGCAAAAAACAAGCAAAAAGTACAGGAATGCTTCTATGACTACCTTGGAGCTTGGTCCTCTTCTTGAAATTCGCCCCCACGGCTTTACTACAATCACAAAAACTCATTCCCCCACTTGCTGGATAAACCTTCAAGCTGAACTTGCCGACTCTGAGACCCCAAACCCTAAACCCTTTTCGCATGCGGACTCTGAGCTGCAAGCCCTAACTACCCTAAATCCCATAATTCCCAGATAAGGGCACCACGAGTCCTTTCCAGGATGCTGCGAACGCGCTGAGGGTCTACTGAGCGTGGATCCGCGCATCCAAAAACAAGATTCCTGAGTGTCGGCTGCGGGTTGCCGGGGCTACAAATTTGATTTAGGAGTTTCTGAAAATGCGAGGGACGTCAGGGCGCCCGTGAAAATGTGGGGGAATAATGAGAAATTATGTGAGGAGTATGTTTGTGGTCCTTTCGAGGATTATGTGAGGTCAAAGGGAGAATCTCCTATGCAGCAGTGGTTGCTCCTGCCCAGTTTTAGGGTCCATGCGGAGGGCTTTCAAATTGTGATCCCCTTTGGGGGTTATGGGGTACGGTAAATCCCACCTCTGACAAAAAGGGCTGGGGGTACCTGGAAACTATTTGTACGAGAAGGTGAAAACACAGGATGCAAAATTGCAAGCTTCTGACTTCAAGTTCATGCAGCACCTAAACTCTAAACCCTACCATTGGTCACAGATCCTTAGTCACTTATGGCACGCTGATTAAGCTGGCAAAGCCAGAGAACAAGTGGAGCTGAATCTTGACAAGCTGAAGGTGGACAGGAAAAAATCGCCAGGAACAAGAGCGCTCGAAAACAGATCGGTAATTTTGACAACCCACCATGTATGGCATGGTGCTACGAGATACCTCATCTTTTGGCATTGGGCCTTGCAACTTTGCTTAGCGTACAGGGCAAAGAAGAAGAACCTGTTCAATGACGGCTTCTCAGTGGTGAGCATCAAGTACTAATAGGCCCAAAGAGCAGGTTCGCAGCATCACGGGTTGCCCAAGCCGTAATCTGAAAACCCTACATACATACCTCCATAACCTCCTTTTTAGGGTTCCTTATGGCGTCTATAAGCCTTCCATAAAGCTCAGAACTACGAATCCCTTAGCAGAGAGGCCGCCAGGGAGACAGGTTCATGATTAGCGCCTCCTGCGAGGGCTGGAGGCGCTTGTGGGCGCTGATAGTAAGAGGGTTTCCAAAAGCCTCTGGACTAGATAGAGTAAGATGCTATAACAGAGTATAATACTATGTGAAACGATTGGTATGAAATGCTTTCTGGACAAGGGTTTCAACCACCCTGAGCTTCCCACCTATGCTAGACAGCGTCTTCACTAGAACTGACTACGTATAATGGCAAAAACCGTAAGAATTGAGTTGCTAGTTAAAATAATATGAGCAAACCTCATGCCCAAAGGTGAAGCGCCAAGCTGAAGGCGTCGTTTATCAAATTAACACCATGCTAGAGGCGAAAAGTCAGGGAACCTCGAGGAACCCTGAACCCCGAAAACTGAAGGATTTCAAATGTGAACTGTGTGGCTGGCAAAGCCTCCTTTTTTCTTGAAAGCTCAGGGGTGGATACGTCCGGTCAATCATAGAATTGACGTGTCGGTCTGCAAGAATAGGGGTTCTGAGAAGGTCTAGCAGAAGCCTATGGAGGACTTTGTAGGCATCAAGGATCACAGGAGGGCCTTTACTGGCGAAGAAGCCAGACCACCCTGAGAAGAACTCGCTGGCATTCCATCTTATTAGCTAGGGTCGAATCAGCGGAAGCTGACAAGTGCAGCTCAGAAGCTATGAAAGTCAATCTGACTGCTTCTGCAGTCTTTGGATACAATGATGTAGTACGAGCCCTTGCGCTCCAGGACACGAAATGTCTCGGAGAAAAGAAACATTTTCATCAAGGAGGAGCCCCCAGTGTCCAAATGTATAGGTCTCTCTTATAAACATCTTGCGCTCAAAGGTCCGTACTGTGAGATAACCTATATTCCCTCATTACTGCAGCAACTTCGCAGTGCACAGCTCCTGCGTGACATGGAGCACTCTCAGGTGCGATGGTATGAAGATAGAGCCTTCCTGCGGAAAGACCACATGGCCTAACAGCCTCAGGTGCCGACAAAGTTCCTCTCCGTGCCACTTGCATCTTGAGGCTAGCCGTCTCTGGGACATGATCTAGAGACTGGACAGATTGGGCTGATTGCAGCTGGTTGAGCTTTGAGCCAAGTTAACAAGACTTTGCCAAGTGACTGAAGCAGCGTAGCTTTGCCGCTGCCATGTGGCCCCGTCACTGCAATCCTTGCTTCTTGAAAGGTCGTGCTGGTGCTGACTTTCAAAGACAATTCACCGGCACATGTTCTCCCTAGACGTGTATCTGTCTTTCCCTCTAGCTGCCCGCTGCCTACCTTCCAGGGCGTGCACCTGAGAAGAATACCACTCAAATAGGAATGGGAGTCCCGAGATGAGGCACCCGTCTTTGGAGTCCTTGTACTAATATTTTTAGTATATTGGTCCCCCCCGATTTTGGACATCCCCAATGATCAAAACCTTGCTGAACAGCACCAGCATCAGTTGCCCTTGCGGTGCTTGCACCTCATGAGGGCGTCAAGGCACGGGGCCGTTTGGGATTCGTTGGAAACCCCCAAAGCCTCAACCGTGAACCCCAATTACACATATGACCCGACTGACGGCCTGAGATGACCTCAACCTTTAGGGGTTGTTATATTGGGCTTATATTAAGGTTATACTAGGGTTATATTGGGGTCATATTGAGGTTATATTAGGGTTAAATTGAGGTTATATTAGAGTTATATGAGGGTTATATTGGGATTATATACGGGTATATTGGGGTTGTATTCGGATAATGGAAAATATTGCAAATTAGCCTCCATGATGCCCACAAGAAACCCTGTGCTGTTGCGCAAGATACCAAGTCTAGCGCCTAATGGCTGGGACGAATTCTGAATGGCTTTTGAAACCCTGATTGTCGGGATGGAGTCATGGGGCGAATCCGTGCCCTTAAACCACCAATTATATGGTTGTTTGTTTTCTCCATGCACTTACTACGGTCACTCCGCTTGCAGCAAGCAGCAGTGACATTCGCAAAGATGGGCTTCTCCCTGGTGTAGCACATGCCCTCAATCCTTGCAGCCGAGACAGTCTGTCTAAAAATTCATCAGAGCATGTCCTGAATCTCTCTTATGCAAGATGCCCAGCACTCTGCACCGGACTTAAACCCAACCCTTCTGATCTTTCCTTTTCGGCCGTAGGTTTGAACTTATCAGCCCCACTTCAAATCTTTCGTTGTGTTTACCATGAGCTAGATGATGAGCACGGGATCTCCAGGCTCTTGCAGCCAAGGCTCTTGATGGGAATCAAGTCCGTCTTAAACACAGCCTGCAAACAGCAACGGGTCGCAGACGGTTCTTCTAAGAGATTTAGACTTGGCCTTCATATGAAAGTTTCCAAGAATTAGGTGCCCCTTTTATCGACTCCTAAAAACGGTTGCAGTATAATGGCTCCTATTTCTGGGAAACCCCATAGTTGTTGAAGAACTGAAACAACCACCCGCAAAAATTCATCCTGGGAGGCCTGGGAGGCATCCATCCTTGGGAGCTTGGGGGTGTAAGGTGGTTAAAGGTTTAGGGTTCAGGGTTTAGCACCCTCACCCATGAACCCTGGGCATGAGCCGCTTGTTAAGAATCTGGTCCTCTTTTGCTTTCGGGACACGAAATAGTAGGGCCGTATTTTAATAGGGGCCTGAAAAGGGCCTCTAAGTTTGGCAACCTACCATTTCGCATCGTTTAGCCTGCATGGAAAAGAATGGATATGTCGGCAATGCAGCCTCTTACACCCCACTGCAACTCCCGCCAGCTCTTCACGGCTTAGGGCTTAGACATCTAGCGTTACTTACGAGAACGAAGGCCGGCGGATAATCCGTTGCAGGGACGATATTATATCATCCCTGCGGTGCTTCCTAGATAGCACCATTATTTGAACAATCCCCTAAACCCTAAATCCTAAACCCGTAGCTTCTCCATCTACAGAGGAAATGGACGCCTGCCCCTCGGCGGCTGTGTCCTCTGCGGCATCCTCCTCCTTAAGCTTGGGGCTAGAACTTGTAGGCTACAGATTAGGGTTGTATTGGGATACTGGAAAAAATGGAAACTGCTAGTATTTAGGGTTGAGGGTTTAGGGATTGCCCTCTGATTGCCCATAGAACATGCAAAATAACATGGGAACATCTCAAAATGCGCATGAGCCCGTCGAAGACGATGCAACCTTATCAGAGCAGCTCAGCAAGTGCCCGGATACCCTCTCCGAAGCTAACATGGAAACCCATGTAAGCCGTAGTCTAAACTCCTAGTCTCCCCCTTAATAGCCCCTATCATAATCCCGTATATGAGCCTTTTTGGAACTCCCTTGAAGGAGTTTAGACTATAGCTCATGTAGCCCAAATTTGATATCACTGTAATCTACAGAAGGCACTTTTTCAGGTTCCATGCTTGTTGGGGGGCTGACTCACATACGAGCAGTTTGACTTCTGTCTAAGCCATGGTTGACACAGTAGAAAAACACCATAAAAACCGTACTGGCTTCATGTAGCTGTGATGAAGAAACGCCTCATCCAACGGGATTTCTATTGCCGGGCTGTTCACACCCTGAACTGGGGATGTGGAGGTTTGGGATGAGTACAGGGGCTACTCCGGGTTGGAGTTCAAGGTCCGTGGTATCATCAAGCCTTCTGTTTCTGAAGCATTGCTTTGCGCATCGAGCTGGGAGCTCAATGGATTTCGTATGTTTCATACACTCCGTTGTAAACCCATGCAGCGGACAAGCGGCAATGACCCCAATATATTAGTAGTTTCCATAAATAGGCGGGGCCCGATATAGACCCAAAATACTCCAATCCTTATTATTGGGACCCCCACCGAGGAACCCCTAATTTTGGGAAACCCTAAACCATAAACCCCATCTATCCCCTGTAGTACCCTTTAAAGCCCTCGTAGACTTGCGTAAAGGCGGGAATCCCCACGGCAGTGATACTAGCTTTCAACTGAGATGAGTATATACAGGCTATAATCATAGGATTGTAGAGGCTCAAGCTTCGAACTCCTAACCTCTAACCTAAACACTGCCTGGAAATCAAGCATAGCCCGGACCCCTGATTCATAAACCCCCTCCCCTTAATGGGGATTTTAGTAGGGATCTCAATAATAAGGCCCTTGAAAGGAAGGGGGTTATTAATCATGGGTCTACATTAAGTAGAATCACGGTGCACAATTGCAGCGTTACAGTTGAGGTTGATGATGGCCAACTTTATCAGCAGATACCCTGTATGCATCTGGACTCCTGCAGGCACCAGATACCCTAAAACCAAAGGAAACCCCAAATGTAAGCAGCTAGGACACTGTTGAAGGCTTCGTGAAGGCAGCGTCTCTAGCCTTTTTCCTTTGCTGCGGGCATGGGAGTTTGAACCCCAGACCCTAAACTTCCATACATCCTACAGTAATGGTAATGAGAATACTTCTTGGGAAATAATAACCGTAACTACAGTTGTCATAGCACAGCGGCATGCGCAGCTTTGCCTGGAAAATATGGGTAGCAGGTAACTCTACTACCTTCGTACCGCACGCAGACCACCTTGTACACACCAACACACACACACATACGCGGACACACGCCAGAAACCGTCATCATTTGTCATGTCGACACTCCAGGATGCCAATAGAGATCCATATATCCAGATGGATATATACACCTATGCGAAAGAGGGTTTCTGGGGGCGCCCATTGGAAATTGTGTAGGGGTAATATGGGGATTATATAGGGATAATGGAAAAGAAAATGGAAACTACTATAGTATATAGGGATTATATTGGGATAATGGAAAAGAAAATGTGTAGAAAATCTATCTGAGAAACTCCCCCAACCATGAGCCCAATGAGGGCCGAGGCACGACTCTTCTCGGCGCTTCCGGTTTACAGCCTTCCAGGTCCGGAGATCCGTCTCCTTGTTGAAGAAGACCTGTGCGTCGGGAGAGGCCGTCTACTAGAAGGGAGCACAAGGCATGGACACAGATTATCGAAATCATGAAGGACCTTATATGTTCTCATTATACCAGAAAAGACACCCAATGAGGGGTTATTTAACTCGCGATCGGAGGGACCCTACTTCTGGACAACGCCACCCTACCGCGGATGAAGGCAATCCGTCGCGACTTCTGCCTAAAGCACGGGTGGTTTCCAAAAAGTAGGAGTCACTTTGATGGGGGTATAGGGATATATAAGATCGTCATAAAGATATATTGGGTGACAGTTCCCCTCTACCCTTGTTTACAGCCCCCCCATTCTGGCAGCATTGCACTTATACTGGTAATAGTAGACCTTTAGGAACTGACTTGGAGGGTCATAGGCACTTGGTAAGTACGTGAATCGGATAGCTGAGCTTATTATGTGGCTGGTAGGGACTCGAAGTCTACCCCAAAACCTAAACCCTAAACCCCTAAACTCCAAACCCTCACAGCATTGCCAACTTTGGCAGAGCGACGGTCAAATCCACGACTGAGTTGTACATCTGACTAAGCTCCAAGATGATGGAGTACGCCTGCGGGTTTAGGGTTTTAGGGTTTTAGGGTTCAGGGGTTTAGGGTTTAGGGGTTTAGGGTTTTAGTGTTTAGGGTTTAAGGGTCAGGGGTTTAGGGTTCAGGCCTTTAGGGTCTAAGGGTTTAGGGTCTGCCGTGAATCGCTGCACGGATCTGGGGGGGAGTGGGGGTAAGATCGGTATGACAACCACCATAGGCCCCCTTCAGAATTGTATATTGACTACCCCCACTCCTTTGGGCACCGGTAGTGGAAACACAGCCTGAAGAAAGAATACAACTGAAAAGAATGCGAAACATCTCCAAGACCTCGTTGGGCATGCTGATTGACCCAGAATCACCCATTCGCATGTTCTAGGGCTGTCCATCTTGTGAATTCTACCGTGGTCAGAAACTCAGCTGCATATGCATCTGCCATCCTAGCCGGCGGCTTACATGGGCCTAATTCTTATTGAGCAATTGTCTCGGCTGGCCAAACACGTTACCCTTTGAGGGATTGTGGTGTCAGCGCTGCCACAAAAATTTCTTCAAACCTGCGAATGCCCTGGGCTTTGTCAATCTCAATTTACTAGAAAAGCATTAAGGCTTGCTGTTATCGTCGCAGGCAAGCCGTGCGATTTCGCCCAAACTGAGCTGCAGCTGCCTCAAAAAAGTCCAGGCCACGATTTCATGGCCTAGTCGAGTTCTAAAAAGCTGTGAAGGTTGAGGCCCCCTTAACTGCTTGTCCTCTGCCCAGCCCCTGCCGCTGAGTTTGAAGACTTTAGCTGGGAGTTCTCAAAATTGGGGACTCTGTTTACAAACCCAACATGAGGATCCCTCTTCTCGGGATCCGTTAAAGGGATCCATGATTCTTGGTCCGAACTCCTGAATCTCAAAAATTCAACCAGGATCTCGAGACGGGTTTCGTCAAGCCAAATAGAGTTGGGTGTGCAGGCCCTAAACTCTAAACTCGAAGGGTACCATTATCTCAGACTAGGGCCCCCAAACCAAGGCTCCCTCAATGGAAGCCCACTTGGGCACCAAGCGCATACTTTACAAGTCCTGGGAGAATCCTAACTGGTAAGCCCCAAACCCTAACCCTAAAATCCTACAGCCCTGAACCCTCAACTCCCAACACCAAAGCTTGCAGGACCTGGGTGCAGATGAATGTGCACTACTCAATGTACCCTACCTGGGAATCATAAGTCGTGCAAGATTTCCCCCCATCCAGGCTCAACTCTGTATATTCCTGCCACCCAACGAGTATGCATCCCTCAACCGTCTTGTGGGGGCCCAATTAGACTACCTTTCATGGCAATCTAAATCCTGGACTCTAAGCCCCATAGATGATCTTTGGGGGTTTGGGTCGCAAAGAGCCACCTCCGTGAATTCGTCGCTGATGTCTTTCCTGGGCATTGGGGCAGACCGGACTCTTTGAACGGGCCGGAATGGTGTATAGGGTGTATGGGGGCATATGGATTTAGGAGTTTAGAGTCTTGGTATCCAAGGGGTTCAGGGTCGTAGGGTTGAGGGCTTGTTCAGTCTTATCAATATTGGGGTGTAGTCTGCTTGCCCGTCATAACAAGGCCAGCTCTCCGTCTTGGGAGAGAGAGTGGTCGTCCGCAACGCCAACAACCAGACAACGCTTAACATCAGAAGCCCGAACGATCGTGAGGGAATACATTGTCTTATTTGCCCATGCGCTCCATTGGAGCCTCTTTTCCTACTTGGGAATGGCCTAGGCAATGGCTGGATAGACCCCAACTGCAGGCTAGTGCTTGAGACTTCCACCTGACATCACGGTGAGATTACCCCTGCCCGAAGTTTGTCTCAGCAGTTGGTGAATCGTACTAGCAAGAAGAAAAAAAGTCGTCAGGACATCCCTAGAAAGCCCAGCGTCATGATGCCCACCGTGGCAAGAAAGGTGCCAAGGCTGAGTGAGCCATCCAGAACCCGATTGGCCTCCGGGTCGAACTTGGGACCCAACTATTCGAAAAATATTTAGGAAACATACCTAGAAGTATTGCCCCCACCCAGCAACAGTCCAAGAGCTGGTGATTTCGTGGGCTGTATATGATGAGACAATAGGTGTTATCCAACTGTTACTGAGTGGGGGAGTATCCAACCTAGAGTAGTACCAGGACTCCGAGCATAGTTCAAAGAAGTTGCCTTTAATTTGGCGGAGCTTCTGATGTCTGAGGGATTGCTCCTTTACAAGCATGCTCTGTGAGGAGACAGCGCGCCACGTTCACCATAGTCACACGGTTAGTGAACAAAATTTTGCATGACAGTAGGGTACACTGTATCGCCATACTTCCCAGGGTCCAGGTATGTAGGGCTATGTAAGGCTTACACTTACACAATGCGCAGAACGTGGGAGGAGATGCTTGGGATGACCCATCAGTACATCAAACCCCTGCAGGTAGTTCCAGGATCCTGAACCCAAAGCCCAAAGCCCAAAGAAGTTTGTCAACATGATCCCCAGAAAAAAGAGGCACCTGTATGGGGACACCTATGTTCCTCTACATTCTGCATCCCTTCGGTCCCTAGACCCCTCCCCCCTTTTGGAGAAACATTGCTCAGGTCATCGGCCCTACCTCGATGGCCACGTACAAACCCATGAAGGTCGGACCCAACCTGAGCCGAGTCAAAAAGGGACACAGGAAGCTCGGGGGTGTAGAACTGAGGTTGAGGGTTTAGGGTTGCTGTTAAGCAGCTTAAACCACGCAACTGCTTATTTTCAGGAACTTTGTTCTGCACGATGCGCTCACAATGTGGTACCTTGATCTGAGTTCCTCGGCACCCACCCAGTCAGGCTTCAAGACACACATCGCGCTGCAGCCACAGCGGTTCAGGCTCTAGGGTACAGAAGTTGCGGAATCTTTCGCCCATACACAGAAGGCTTCACTATGTCCAGAATCCACTTTAGGGGTCTGAATGATGGCAGATCTTATTAGGACACGTGGGAACGGATTTGCACCTAGTAGCCTTGTGTGGCCTGTCTTAGCCAAAAGCCCTTGTGTCGTAAGATTCCCTCCGCCCGCCGTGCCTTCCATACCCCAAGCACTTGAACCCTCTCTAGATTGCGTCCTGCCCCCACCCATTATCAGTCTATAATAGGGGTCATATTAAGGGCTATATGCAATTTCATTATAAATGTTATGCAACTGCTAATGAGTGGGGGCAGTACCCAACCTCTACACACCGTCAACGGCGCCCAAGTGGCCACTTGGGAAACATCTGGTCGTTTGCGTCTCTGAGGTGATCCTGCATCTGGCTAATGTAGGGGCCTAATCAATTCTAAGAGAATTCTTCGGGAATAATGGTATTTTGGGATAATGGAAAGTAAAATGGAAGCTACTAGAATATTGGGGGTATATTGGTATAATGGAAAAGAAAATGGAAGCTACTGTAAGAAAAAATCGGGTTATTGGGATAATGGAAAATGAAATGGAAACTGCGACTTAGGGTTTAGGGTTTCGCTAAGATGTTACCAGAGGATAATCTGGGTTATGGTTCAGGCAATTTAAAAACTAGGCAAATCACAAAGCAGCCGTGAAGTGCAACCCAGGAAAACAACTCTAAGGACCTGCTTTGCAATATGACCCTGAACAATATATGAGCTATGGTCTAAACTGCTAGTGTCCCCCTTGGTAACCCCTATAGTACTCCCCTATATAACCCTTTTAAGGACTTTACCTTATGGCTTGTATGAACACTGAGCCCCGCTTTCTCCTACCTAGGCACGGAAGGGACTGGGAGGCTGTCAAAGTGACCCTACAGAATCTGCGAGAGGGACTGCTAGGTAGTCCCTTTATGAACCCTGTATGTCCCGAGGGGCCATGAGGGCCCCGCACGCCCAGGTGAGGATGATTTTGAGCGCATGCAATGGAAACGCTCAAGAACTGAGTATATCCACGTTTACGTACAAGACGAGTTCCAAGTAAGCTTTGAATTACGGCCCGTCTTGTCTGTGATTGACTCATCTGCGTCAGCTAGTGCTGTTCCTGTTGCTGACCCTATTCCTAGCACTATCATCTCTATGCTTGCTAGTGTCTCTACATCCGTTGTTGCCACAGCTGGCTGACTTCTTAGCAAAGCAGTGTGGGAGGGTTCTATGATGAGAGCTTCTGGGAAGCCTTCTGCAAATGAGGACCCTAGTGTCTTTTCTGCGGGCCGCTGTTTCAGCCCCTCTGCTGCATCATTCCTCTGAGGACCATGATCGTGACAAGCCCCTGTGTTTCCTCGATCCCACAACCGCAATAAAACACTACATAACCCCAAAAGCAGCGCACCCGACACCCTAAACACCCCTAAGCCCCTTTTGGAAGGAACCTAAACCCTTAAACAATCCCAGGCAGTCCGGGACTTTATCCCTGCGAAGATCGCCGCTGGTCTTCCTGAGGCTGGGGAGGTTCCAAGCGCCTTCTCAAGGGTTCATGGGTTTAGGGTTTAGGGTTGGTTCAAATAGGGATCTTCAAGGATGTGCACAATTTAGGGTTTAGGGTTGGTTCAGGTAGGGCTTTCCAAAATTTTGGGCCCGTCAAAAGTGTTATAGGTTCTTCAAGGGTGCACACAATTAGGGTTTCCAGGAATTAGAGGTCCCCAACTGGAGTTCCTGTAATAAGAGCGCAAATTTTCTTGGGGTTGACGGGGGAGCGAGGTGGCCAGTCGGGGGAAGGGTTTGAAGGGTTCGGGGGTTCGGGTTTGCGTGGGCATTATACAGTTCCTTGGGTCCTTATACCCGCACACCTCCTGTAGTTCCGGGCAGGGTAGACAAGCTTGGGAAATCCTGGCTTATCCATGTCGCAAGTACTTGTGCATTTCTAAGACTAAGGTCTCAAACCCTCCCACTCTCCCTGATTATAGCTTTTTCTCAGTTTTCTGATGACCCTGGCTACAGGGACTCCCAAAGAACGTTTTTTTTTTTTTTTTTTTCTGCTTGGTGTTTGAGAAGCAGGCTTTGCAAACAGACAAGTTCAAGTACGGGGGTAATAGGCAAGGGAAACCATCTTCTGAATCCTTGATGGTTGGAAAGCCCCATATTCCCAAGCATGTCTATCCCACAGAGACCGGGCGGCTGGAACTCCTCGTTCATCTGTGGCCTGCGGCATCCGCTACCATTATCAAAGCAAAGAGGGGTGCTCAACAGGATGGGGTAACCAAGACACATGCGGTCCTTCTCCAGAAGTATGAGAGCTCGAGAAACTCCAAGCTTTGCTGACATGGCTGCTGCTTATCGTCCGCACATCCTTCCGACTATTCTTGCTTGTGTTGCTGATCTTAATCTAGCTCCCGCCATGTTGAGTTCGTTGCTTCTGAGCGCGACGATGGCCTACAGCTTTACTACAACCTTCGTTCTAGCTTCACAAGTCAGTTTGTCGGTCAGTCTGTGCATCTACCTCTTTTCCTCTCAGTCTCTGCGCAGCTCTCACTCTCCTCTTTTCCTTGGGGGTTCGAGATTCGCATTTCCGCGAACGGAGGTCCGACGCAGATGCTCTGAGGCCTCCAAAAGTTAGCCTAAAAATTGCCTGCTCTCAGCATTTCTCAAGTTGATACTGCTCCCAAACTGCCTTGTTGGCCCAGATTCCTGCAACTCTGCATGAACATGAGCAACCGACACCTAAGATTGAGCTAAGCAAACGATGTTTCTCCAGATCCTATCCTAAGCCTCAACCACTACTAACACCTTGTCAAGATTAGGGCACGCAAACTATTGTGTAGCGATTCGCGCGGGCGCAAGCGCGCATCGTTTTGCTCATGTTGTCCCGGTGTTGTTGGCACACCCGTAGGTCAGCCCCAAGCCCTAAACGGTAGTTTTCNNCCAAAATAAGGGATCCCCAATATAGAGCCCCAAATATCTTAATCCTTATTATTCCGACCCCAAAATGGTACCCCTACTTCTGGGAAACCCCTAAACACTAAACCCTGTATAAGCCATATACCCCTGTTAAGAGGTATCCCTTAGGAGGACCCCCCACCCTGTAATAGTGGTATAATAGGAATATAAGAGGACCCTAATTTAATCCCTACTATCCCCTATAGTCACTATTACTGTGTGGGGGGTCCACCTAAGGTATCCCAAACTTTGGGAAACCCCAAACCCAGGACTTCCAGGCTTGGAGTCCCTCAGACTGGCAGATGCATGGCCAGGTTTGGGGTTTTAGGTTTTAGGATTTTAGGGTTTAGGATTTTAGGGTTGAGGGTTTTAGGGTTTTAGAGGTTGGGGCCTTTAGGGTTTTAGGGATTTAGGGTTGAGTTTCGGGGTTTAGGGCTCTGATTTTCTTCTCGGCATCGCGAATCTTCCTCTAAGGCTCCAAATAGCCAAATGATGCCTAATGCAGGTACCATCTATAAACTTTAAGGGCCCCATGTAGATGTTACTTAGAGGTTTAAAGCTCCATGGTTCTATTTAACTCCTGTCCCACCAAAGTCCCACCATCGTTGAGAACAAGGGTTGTCTGAGGAGCCTGAGGTTCTGATCCGGGGTCCATTTTGCAAGCAGCCTGAAGTAATGTTTAGGATGCCTCTTAGGGTTTACAGTGTAAGCCTCCCCAAGAGTACCACATTCGCAGAACTACCCAAAGGGCAGTAAGCTGTCCGCGCCTCTGGAAGTAGTCCGCGACAAGCCGATACCGGTGGCACACCTCTACTTACTGAGGGGGTCGTAGAGTAAGTGAATATCTCGCACAGGGATGATATTATGTTGAGTGTATTCCCTTATTCCGAACTAACCACCAGAAGTCTAGTCTTCTGTTCGGCTATTCGGACGTCACAGGCAGCGACAAATAGTCAGACATAGGGTATAACTGGGATGCCCAATACTGGCCATATTTATGGCGACCCGTGATCTTCAAAAAGGCTATGTGGTTGAGGCATCCGGAGCCAATGGACTGACGTACTGACGCAATGGCAATGGCTCCTTGGAGGGCGCAGTGGGGACCTAGTAAGTGAATGTCAAGCTGAGGATAGCTCGATCTTTTTGCATGTCACATAGGCGTTATGAAGTGACTCCGGCCATCCTAAGTGCCGCATCCGCCTACTACTGCTGCCGCTACTGCAACTGCGGCAATACCATCATCACCATCACCATGATGATTATCTCTACATGGCTAGTAGCACAGCAGGGCCTCGTCCACGAGGAACACCATCGAGTCCTCTAAGTCCTGCATACACCACGCGGGCAGGCACAAAATGAAAGAGATTATGTGTCTTAAGCCCCCTGTCATGTTCGTTTCGCCGCTTTCCGTTGAGACAGCCACTTCGTGCTTCTCTCTCACGCTTGGAACCCCAACTCCACATCTGTCAGGTCAAGAACGTAGGAGACTAGCTTGCCAAGCCATAATTGAAAAGCGAACAGCCACTTTCAGGTTTCCTTTCCAAGGGCAGGCAGCCCTACACCCCACTGGCTGTGCGACCGGCCATCATCCGCAGGCATGTAGGAAACGCCATTGAACGTGTAAATGAAGCCGGGAGACCAGGCCGGTACCCGCCAGCAGAAATGGAGTACGCGAGAAATGCAAGCGCATGGGAAAGCAAGCAAGGAAACTTAAAGTTTTCTGTTGGCTCAAGAACAAACGGATAATTCAAGAAAAGAACACAACCCATTCGCAAATTTGACCTGCTATCTGAGCTTACTAGATTACCGATCTCATTATACTACCCTTGACTTTAAACATGTAACAAGGAAGCTCGTAATCTGTTAGGCCCCTTGCCTATAGCCCAGGTGGTCCTTCCACTGATCACGCGGCCCGCGGCATCTGGGAAAGGAGGAGCAGTACTTGGGGAGCTGGAAGGCAACATACGTGGAACTATAGGGAGAAAACGGGGCTTTTCAGATTCCGCGAAGGCTTCAATATTTGGGTGTGCCTTTGTTTGTCTTGCGCTTGGCCCTTCTCCATACATTATGGATTTGTTGGGAAGTCTAGCTAACATCGGGGTCCTCACCTGGAGTGCCCCTTGAGGAAGCCACAGAAAATGAACACCACTATGATAGTCTGTTCTACTGTAGCTTTGCGCATTGGAACGTGCCTCCTGCATAGACCATGAGAAGCTCACTGAAGTACCCAACAGCTGAGACATTATCATCGGATGGGACAGAAGGAGCTGATATGTCGGAACACAGGCAGCTGGCGGTGAGCAAACGCAACAGTCAAACTGCAGCTTGTGCATTGCAGAGCCATGTTGATTACCACAGCCAAATAGCGGATAATTAAACACAACACGACCTCAGGCTTGGGAGGGAAATCCTTCGCGGGTAGCTTGGGGGAGTTGTTCCATCATAAGACTGTTCAAAATTGGGGCCCTTGGGCATCCCACGTGGGGACTACTTAAAAATATTGGTTCCCCCATAGACATTCCACAAAAGAAGTCATGAAACACTCCCACAAGTGCGAAACCACCATGATCAATGGTTCGTCGTGGGAGCAAGGCCAGTCTTGCTGCTGAGTGTCAAGCTGACCAATCCAAAGTATAGCAGCATGGTTACAGGCATCACCAGAATGAATATCAGCGCCGTTGGGTTCTCCATGATGGTGAAGTAAGCGAAAATCACAAGCCTTCAGGGCCAGTGAGGACAGAAGTTGGGAAAGGTTCTAGGTCATTATGCATATTAGGCAACCGTAGTGTCTGAATACTAAACCTATAAAAGACGCTAGGATATGACCTAGCTTTCGCTGAGGCCTTATTTGCCCTACCTACATTTGGGCAACGTGCGAAGACATGCTGATCGTTCTGGAGCTTCTGTGGGCTTCATGCACCGTACCGGCCCGTAGTTGGGGGGCCCAGGGTTTGAGGCCTATAGTCCCCCTTCAGTAGATAGAATATCGGGTATATGGGAATCTCGTTATAATATACCCAAAGCCATATTCTATCTACTTAAGGGGGACTATCTGGGGTTGAAATTTCGCCCAAGGCGGATTGCAACAATTGATCTTTTGAGCGATTGCGGCTGAAATTCTCAGCCCTGTAAGTATATGGCATAATCCGTTCAGAGTTGAGTAACTGCGCACTGAACCCTAAACCCTAAACCCTAAACCGGTTTTAAGTAGGACCGTCTCAAGGGCTCGGCGCCATAGCCGGTCAGAGTTTGAGGGTGTCCATGAAGGGTCACACGGATTTGGTAAGTATGCAACCCCTGCAAGCCATACAGTTGCCCTCCTTGTAAACCTACTATCCATAATAATAATAACTTTAATACATTAAGGTTATATAGGGGACAATGGGAAAGAAAATGGAAACGACTATAATAGGTTTGTATACTTATTAAGTGCCTTTTGGCCCTGAAAGTAAGGCTTTGGGGGCAAACAGCTGCGGGGGTCGACTCAGGGTCTCTTGTTGGACGATCCTGATAAGGAGCTCCGTGTCATTTCAAGTTTGCGAAAGGCCTTCGGTTTCTGACATCAATTTATGACACCATGGAGTCTTTGCAACAATCAATAAAAGTTTCTTTTCAGCAAGACCCATTCTAGGTCAAGATTCTTGCGAAGATCTCACAAGGCAGAAAATGTCCACCCCGACATCCCCAAGGGTGAATCTCAGAACTGTAGCACTTAGAGTCCCCCTTAAGTAGATAGAATATGGCTTTAGGTACATTTTAATAAGTTCCCCATTTACCCCATATTCTATCTACTGAAGGGGGATTATAATACAGAAGGGTTACAGGGAACAATGCTGGCAGTTGTTCAGGGTTCTAACCTACTGTCGTGTTGGGGAGTGCTCGGTACAGCTTCTGATGGCCTGCCCTTACTTACCACACTACAAGCAAGACTAGGGGGTTTAGGGCTTATGTGGGGTTTAGCGGTTTAGCGTTTAGGGGTTTAGGGCTTATATAGGGTTTAGGGGTTAGGGTTCGGAGTTAGGGTTTAGGAGTTTTGGGGTATAATCCGTGCTCTTGATTAATAAAAAGTCTCTAGATTTGAAGTTTTTGGGCCAGATCAGGGGCAAAGATAACTTCAAAGGCGGAGGAGGCAGTCCTGGGCGGGAAAGCCCTACATGTCAAGAAAATTCTTCCAGATCATTACAAATAACAATGCTTAGCTTTGAGTCTAAATTTGAAATGATAAGGCTCTAAAACATAAAGCCTGAATTTGGGAAACCCCAATAAGAGAGCTGATTCTGAGACCTGAACAGTGTATTACGTAGAGTGGAAACCTGATCACTTGCCTGCCTCTACAATTCTAGAATCTGAAAAGGAAAGCTGATTCGGAAGCCTGGCTTGCTTACTAAGGCTGCTCTTAACATGAAAAAACAGCTGATTCTGAGACCTGAATTGTGTAATCATTAAAATTCACAGGTTCAAACATTGGTTCCTGAGCTACACCTTACGAAACTTGTGTGAGAGGGGCTTTCTTTAGACTAAACCTGCTAGAATAATAACAATGTTGTGAGGGTCATTAGTCTCGCATAACTTGTTCAAACTAGGCTAATTTCTTGCCTGCTTTCACAAGCCTGACTTGCTTACTACACTTGCCCTTAACAAGAGAACACAAAAGCTGATTCTGAAACCTGAATTGCTTACTACAATCCATTACAAGTTACTGCGCTTAGATAAACGAGAAGCGAATAATAGCCAACAGTCTCAGGGTCATGTGTTTCACATACCGTATAAATTTGGAACCTATTTATATCAGTAAAAACCTGTTTGGCATCGAATAAAACTGCAGTAAAGCCATTTAACCTTCAATTTCAACCTACTTAAAGGCAATGAAAAAATCTAATGAAAGCGAGTAATTTAGGTGTAATAAAGCTCCCTTCAATTTTGATTAAAACCAATTCCCAACCCAATCAAAACTTACTAAAATTTCCACGAACGGATTGAAAGCAATAACGCCAGGAAAAAAAACAACTAAAACTGTGAAAACGCACTAAATCTAATTGGAACGGTCTGGGATCCCTAGCAGACTGGACCTTAGGTTATTAATCTAAGGGGTGGGGGGTGGGGCGGGGCGTCCTTACAACTCAAGAGCAACGATTATGGGGGTTTACGGGGGGGCTTGTGGGTTTTAGTGTATGAGCATTATGGCTTAAATGAATAGTAACCATTCATTCAAGTGTATTTTCCGTGTTGGGTCCTGATGTGGGATATCTCATCTTGACCTGGAGGTCGGCACTCCCTGGCAGAAGCTTGCAATAAAAATACCGGTCGAAATACCATCTGTACTCTTGGGGGTTATACTAGGGGTTTTATTAGGGGTTATATTAGGGGCTATATTAGGGGTTATATAGGGGTTATATATATAACAGTTGCGATAAGGTTTCCAGGATCCTACTTGGCCAAAACTTAGGGCCTTTCCATAAACCCTACACGTAGCTTCAAGAAGTGGAACAAATGGTCTCGCCGGGGGGCTGAGCGAAGATCGCCACAAGATCCTGGATCTCCCCGCTTGGGTTTTACATTGGAGCTTCAATGAAATGCGGACTGATCTTTTGTGGTGCTTGAACCTGTTTCTAAAAGATCCACACAAGGGGACACAATTTTGCCGTATAATTACTTAATTCAGTACCCCTAGTAAAAAACTTTTCTGACAAATGGAGCACTGCTGAAGGGTCCACAAATTACAGTAAGCATCATACTGTCTAGGGCTGACCCCTCGTGTCTTTGTGGCTTTCTCCGTGTGAACCTCGTTCCCTAGTCAACTGTCACATGTCAACGTCGAAGGCTGATCAGATTTGATGCTGGCCGGGTAGCTAGACCTTGGGCAGAGCGCAACATACTTGGGCTCAATGTGGATGTTTTAACATTGGGTTTTAACGTGAAAACCCTTGAGATCATTTCCAACAATATCCCCAAACATTGGACAGGTCCCACCCTTCTGGATAGTCTTGCTATCGTCCCAACTCTCATGCAGAAGATACACTGCAAATTTGAAATCATGCATGCGAAAGCCGGGGGGAATTATGGTAGTTCTGGTATACTAAGATGATGCAGGGCTCTGAATATCAGCAACCGGCAGATCTTTTGTGAATCCGAGGGTCCAGAACTTTGCCGAAGGAATCTGCAGCATCGCCTAGCTTCATAACTCAGTGGATTGTGGTACCTAGTAACCTCAATTTTGGGCATTACTAATGTCATACAAGAGAACGAAGCGTCCTAATTTGGGGGATGGGGGGGCGGGGCGGATTACTCGTAGGAATCTAGGCGTACAAGGTGCCAGCACTCAAGTGATTGGAACTTTTCTCTACGCACCCCGCTCCCCTTCATAATCAACTTCCCCACCCACCTAGTAGTAAATACTCTCACATAATATAACGGTACTATATGGGGGTATCTTAGTATTAGTGGTGGGGAATCTTCGCTTCAGGGTAAGGAAATTAAGTTGAAGGAGCGACTCCTGCTGTCGAGAAGGATTTCCCAACACACCATAATCCCCTTCCGCTTTTGAGAATCTGGAACATGGGGAATTTTTTCAGAGTCAGCTTTCACTCGACGGTATAGCAAAAGTTTTGGGGCCCAAACAAAATCCCCATTCAACTTGGGTTTCATTGAGCTAAGGACACAGCAAAGAAACCGCTTGCCGGTGCTCTGAGAAAATATCTTTTTTTGGCACTCTGCGCCTGAGGCACGAGCGCCACTGAGTCACCACAAAGCTTTGCTAGCAAAGTGTGAACATGACTCCCCCAAAAACTTTTAGACACTTTTCCACAAATCCCGTGACTTATAAGCGTATATTATACAGCAAGCCAGCAGAAGCTTAAAATCCAGAAGCCGAGAGCCCCCAGCTCAATATGGATCGCTTACTCAGGATTGTACGGGAACATGCGAGCTGTCAATTTTGCAACGTGTGGGTAGTCCAGGAGAGACATGGATTCACTGTAATGGGGGGGGTCGGATTACTAAAGGGGGTCGTAGTAGAGCCAAATCAGGCAGGCCTGAACGGAATACTATAAAGGGGGTCGTATTAGAGCTAAATCCAGGCTGAACGGATTAATAACAACATAGAAACGGAATAGTGCATGCTAGCTTCAACTCAATTGACATTGAGTTAGAATTCGATATATTAGGGTGGGTTTTAATATTCGGGGGAAAGGATTTATCAATATTTAATTGCAAATATTTCGCAAGCCTTAGGCCAGAGGGCTTACGGCGTAGTGTTTAACGTTTATGGGTTCCTCTGGGATCCCCTCCCAAAGAAGTTTTCCCGTACTTGATTGGGGGCCCCGGATTACTCAGATCCGTACTTGTTTGGGGAGGGGGTTTATAATCCGACCCCCCAGTAAGGAAGTGTCTTAGGGGTTGGAAATCCTAAACCCTTAAACCATAAACCTTACTCCCAGCCCACGTAATCCAGGCTGTAAAGCTAAAGGCTTTGAATTTGGGCCTTGAAGGGTTTCAACGTACAAAAGCTCTAGCGCTAGAACCCTCACTTATAAGGGCAGATATCAGACGCTAAAAAGCCGAGAAACCAATGCTAGTGATCAGGACAAACTCTTATACTAATGCAAATGCGTGTACGAAAGCTGGAGCCAATACCAGTACCACCACTAGTACTGAACAGTACGATCTCTGGCACACATGCTTATAGAAATACTACTTGCGGATAGTAGCAATATTAATACGAATACTGATCTGAATTTCAATGATCATGCTAAGGCTAGTGCTACCGTCCAGGTTAGAAGTTACAAGCACGACTACTAGTGCGATGCTGCTTCTAAGGCATTGATGCTACCACCACCACCACCACCACCACCACCTCCTCCTACTCCTCCTCCTCCTCCTCCTCCTCCTGCTGCTGCTGCTGCTGCTGCTTGCAAGAAGAATAGTACGTATACTAGTGACACTGTTCATGCCAATGAAGACCCAACCGGCTACCAAGATGCATGCTTGTATCATTTTCAGAAAGACCCCACTCTTCTCTCTTACAGCTCCTGAATCCCCTTATACTCCTGCCTATATGTCTTGGTTCCTAGCTAAGTATACTCTAAACCCCTACTACGAACCCCAGATCCCAAGCAGGTAGCACAATCCATCTACATCCTTGTGCGTCCGTAGGGTACGCTTTTGTTCGAGAAGCTTCCGAATGTCTATGGTAGAGAATTGTACTTATGGTCACCCAAACTGGACAGCCAAAGTGTGCATTCAGCAATATATTTAAAGAATCCCCTATACACCCACCAAAAACCACAAGAAAATCCCACCTCATAATGTGAGCAATGGACTAAACTCCTAATATCCCCTTTAATAACCCCTAGAATAATCCCCTATACAACCCCCTTCTAAGGAGTTTAGACTATGGCTCATGTGAACCTTTAGCTTTCGCCGAGCTGCTGGACTCCTGCGTTATGGCCTGGGAACTCAGACTTGGGAGTCCCTTCTGTACTACATGGCACTTAAGACCCCTACTAAAGGTTTAGGGTTTAGGGCTTAGGGTTTAGGGCTTAGGGCTTAGGGTTTAGGGTTTAGGGCTTAGGGTTTAGGGTTTAGGGTTTGGGGACCACTATACTACGTGGCACTTAATTAAGACCCCTACTAAAGGTTTACCTTAGGTACCCAAAATATCAGTACAAGGGAATCGCCAAGGGCTAAGGGTCTAAGCTCCAAGCTTAATCCCAAGGAGCGTATGGGAATCTACTTGAAGGCTCAGAGGAACTGAGGAAGTAGGTGAACGACTGGGAGAAGTGATAATCTATGTGGGTGAATGAATGGGACAAGTCATAATTTATGTAGGTGAATGACTGGGATAAGTGGTAATTTATGTGGCTTCTAGATGGTCTAAGTGTACGTCCAAGTCCTCCTGACACTCCGAGTGGGCTTACTCTAAGTAAGTCTATCTAGGGACAAAGCAGTTTTATCGCGTGCAGTAGTGATTGTTGTCAGGGTTTGTGGGACCCTGATCATCCCTGATCTCAAGACATGTGACGAGTTGATGTAGATATCCCTTATGTACGCTTGTAGGTTCTGTAACCCTGGGGAACGGCAGAACCTCCCACAGGGTTTATGCTTTAGGGTTTAGGGCTGCCACTCCTACAGATCAAGAATTGAACGACCAGACGAATCCAACATGACATGGAAGCTGTAACTACGTGGAGGTTGTATTGGGGTTGCTTCTTCTTCTTATTCTTCCGAATTAATTAGCAATGTCAACACGCAGCTGGAAACATGGCTTTGGATGGGCAAACGACGAAGCCCGGCCAGCCTGGCGTCTCCTTACTTACTATAACAAGTCCTTCGTTGCCTTGCTTATAAAAAAATCTTGCTGAAGCTTGCAGGCGTGTCCACGCAGTCCATCACTAGCTGACTTTGGTACAGTAGCCCCGACCCCCCAGTCAGACCCTATAACTGCCATATGACGTCAGAGGAGGTCCTGATTTGGAATTTTGGATACGAGAAAAGCCGTGACATTGATTTCCTTGGCGTGGGCTTTGTCACCTAGATGTTGGATCTCCGGGGCCCAACATGACTCCTATAATCGTATCGTCCGGCTGTGATGTTTCCGAGCTGTCAAATAGACATAATTGAGCTTCAAGAAGAAAGGCAGACTACCTCTTAAACTTACTGGTGCTTAGTAAGGACTAGAAGTATAAATAAGCCCCTATAGAATCTTTATATAATTTCTGTATACTGCTCCCTACTAAACCCCCGCAAGTAATCCTAAGCCCTCAGATCCCCGAGAAGGACCCTTTGAAAGCCCATCCCCTGAAAAACTCCCAGGCGGTTGTTATGAGTCGAGCAAACCCTAAACCCTGAACCAGCCAGGTGTCGCTTTGCATCAAGGCTGGAGGCACCGAGATTCGAGCCTCCTCACCTCAATTAAGCGTTTTTCTCAGGACCCTCAGTGGACCCGGTTTAGGGTTTAGGGGTATAAGGTTAATATTGAGGGTACATAAATAGGGTAGATGGAAGGTTTAGGTTGGTTGTTGAACCCGTCAGATTCGAGTCCTTTCAAAAGATAGTTGTACCCCAATGGAAGCAAAATCCTCGTTGGTTGAGCCCTGCGAGTTTATACTCTGTAAGAAGCACGATATTATAGTCTTACTCCACGTTGAGGACGATAGTATTATCATTCACGGACATCCGTCAGTCGAGAAGCACATTTTGGACCATGGTACCCCCAACACAATACTACATGCATCCTCATAATCCCAGTCTCTATGTTAATATGACTCCCCATCCTCAAGCCTTGAACCCAATCCTCAACTGGACTGCACATTGTGGTCTGCAGAAGCCCCAAAAAAATTGAAATACTTCTCAACAGAGTCCGGGCGGCTGTAATTCAAGTACTTACGGAAGAGACTTCGTTGCAAAAACAGCTGCAGGTGTCCCTTCAAGTCCATCCTGGCCTGGCAAGATACATTCATGTGAGCCACAGTCAATATTTCTTACCCAATTTAATGGACATGGGTTCCTCATTAGGGACTATATTAGGGACTAGACTAAACTACAAGAGGGACCCCTATGTCCACTGTTAAGGGCCCCTTAATGAGGCCAATATTGACCGTGGCTCATATGGGGATCTAAGGGTCATCAAAGTATCGCAGGGGTATTTCTGGGGATTGTATGAGGTGCAGTTTATTAGAAGTTTGAGGGGTTTATCGACATCGCCGGTGGCATTCTTGGGGGCCTTGTAGTGAGGACTAGACAATTAAGGTCCGACAGTTCAGAACTGCCGAGATTACACCTGATACTGGACCCTCTACCGCAGCTGCGCCACCCAAAGAAGTGTGCATATGATCTATAGTCTAAACTCACTCCTTGAATGGTGTTATATAGGTGTGTGTTTGTGTTTCCCCAAAGTGGGTTCTCCCATAAAAACACGGCTCTCCCTTGAAAACACCTTCCAGAATACCAGCAAGCCTGCTGCAGGCACGCTCAAAAGAGACCAGTAATTTTCGGAATCCTAAGCCCTACACCTAAACCCGAAATATTTTAATGTGACTCCTATAACCCTCTTTTAAACCTGTGATTTCCATATCTCCGCCTTGATCAGGGCTGCCAGGTGCACGAAGATCATGGGTGCAGCCTCCCAGCGGTTTACGGTTCAGGGTCTCAGAACATTGACTGAAATACGGATCATCGCGGGCAGCCGACAAACAGGACCATAGTACCTCCCGTATAAACAGTGAGCCCGCAAATTTTAGAAAAGCAGGCAGAATACTGGGATTACTTTTCTTGGAATCTTGGCGCGCTTGGGGACCCTAAAAGTGTGGAGGCCTCCAGAAATGAGCGCCCCCCATTCATATCCAAACATGATATACTGCTCCGTAAAGAGCCTCCCCAAAAATGGCCTCTGACTTTTTCAACCCCCTAACCCTAAGCCCTAAACCTTGGGAATTCCTGGGAATTCCAAGTAGTTTCTCATCTTTGCCCATCTCCACGCATTTACAGCTTCATACAGCACGCTGTCATGCAATAACCGCATGTATAGCCCTAGCTTCCATCTCAATGTTCATGTTCTTTTCTATGCTTTGAACTCCCGGTATCCCTAGAGTCTATCCATCCTAAGACCTAACACGAGATTGACAATTGTTCATGTCCCTGGGCCCCCGACCAGCAGAACCCCCACCAGCAGCGCTGTCTCTTGCCGTGTCGAGCCAATTAGCTGGTCCTGCTTCAGGCAGCGGGAAAGATTTGAAAGAAAACTGTTGGCTCGGATTTGGATGGGGGTTGTGGGTCGCAGGTTTTTAAAGATTTGCAAGGATCTTTATATTTAAAGTGTTGAGTCGCCGTGGCGTAAAGAAACTCGAATTTCCAGTGCATTACCATGGGCAACACGGTTGGTTACTACATATTATGCCCCAATAATGGCAACTTTATTTAAGTTCCAGAAGCCCTTGAATAATCCTACATACTTCAAGCGCCATGGTTTGCCTTTTCCATCTGATTCCCCATGACTCCTGATTTTTAATACCTTGACAGCAACCACGGAAGGTACACTCAAGGATACTGTAACAGTGTTCCATGTTCTTTCCCACTTGTAATTTTTAGCATGCTATCCTATTCGACTCTCCATTTTTGAGCCCTGTATCCCGATAACAGCCGGTACAATCCCTATACTCCCATTCTGGAAGCCCTAAACCGTCGTACATACCCCTGCATACCCTCAAATGCCCCTAGATATCTTACAGTAGTCCCCACCTAGTCCCTTACAAGCAAGACCAGGGCATGCCTCAACACCAGCACCTTCCTCGGTGTTAAAGACGACATCCACCATGTACATCTGTCGCTTTTAGGGGTTTGGGGCTGCGGGTTAAAGTTTAAGGGGCTTAGGTTGTGTGCGTAGAGTCTGGGGCTCAGAGTTTAGGGTTCTAGGTTGGGTACTGCCCCCACACCCAGGGCTATATTCGGCTATATATAACCATATTACCATTGTATTCCAACTGTTACTGAGGGGGGGCAGTATCCAAGTTCCAGGGTTTTGGCCTCAGCTCTTTGTAGAACCTCAGTGGTTCTGCATCTCCGGCGGAACGGCTTCTCAGGTTGCGTCAGAAGGCTACACGCAAGGGCTGCGAACTGCTGTGCGCAATGATGTAAAACAGTTTTTTCCGCAGTTCGCAGCGACATGCTTTAACAAACCCTAGACCCTAAACCCTGCCAAGAGTGCTTCGAACTTGTTCACAGTCGACGCCTCCATGGCCACTGTCCGAAAACAAGGCCCAAAGCTCCTTAACCCTCAACAACAATGCTGTAGTTCCTTAGGCCTATAATAAAAGCAATATCTTTAATATTTCCTCAGGATTATACTACAATGCACATGACAAAAATTGCTAAGGACAGTACAGAATGCTCAATCGTAACACAGAAAACCTCACCAGATATCTGAGCAATTGGTGGTAAGCTTCACGTTTCCTGGAATATTGATTTCAGATGTCTCGTCTGGCTCCACAGATACAATTTGTAAATCATAAAGTCATGCTTCCTTGTTCGCTTGCATATGAACTCACTTTTTTTTAAACAAGTCCAACTTTGACCCGGCAACCTGAGTATGAACCTTAACCTTGCGTGCCTGAAGGAGGAGCACAGAGATCCGCTTCACGTTCCTGACGTATCATGATGTTCCACCCAATGCTTGCGAGTGAGAAAGGTCGGATTCTGTAGTTGGACCCTGTCCCAAGCATACTCTGCGTCTAAACATGACAGAAGCTCTGAAACAACGGGTATGTGGTTCATACAAGGCACGGGAATGATGCCTGGCTTTGAGATCTTGAGAGCGAGAAATCAGCTACACTACTTAGAACTTATATATTAGCTTCTTGCGGAACGTTTTCACGCCAGGACCATTACAGCCATTCTTGAGCTTGCTGTTGTTTGCTCGAACGCTTATGTTGCTACTCTTATTGTCACTGCATTCCGACAGCCAGGATTCCACTTTGTACACGGCGTGCGGCAAGCCTTCACTAGCCAACCAGCAGAAGTTCAAGTGTTCATGCGCGCTTAGTATGCAGAAACTAGATAGACGCGCGCCGCGGTGTCGTAATTCTTAATGAAACCCTGAAGGAACTGGCATCGGATGCCCCTCAGCAGTTTGGAGCCCTAATCTGCAAGCCTGTGTCTTAATTACAGATCCCTGCCGGGAAGCCTACACGAACCCGACATTTCAATAAGCTACTGTGGAGGGCTATTCATGTGTTTCCTCAATCAATGCCTTGAAATTCCCACATATCTCCAGAGTCCCTGACGGCGCGGCTATGTTGAGAAATTTCTCATGTGACTCCTCCTAAACCAAACCCGTAAATCCACTAAATCCCAGATAGCCGCTTTTAAGGGAACTGAGATACTAGAATATTCAAGAAATATCCTACATTCTGTAGCTCAGTGCTGGCATGTCTCCGGAACTCATCTAAGAACAGTGTTGCGAAAGTGCGCGCTCTGATGCCGGGCACTTGAAACAAGCAGAGTTTCCAATACCTGGGCATGGTTGAGGGTTCAAGGATTGCGGCTTAGGGTTTGGGGTTTAGGATCTGGGGAGGTCTGGGCGTGCTTGACTCAAGACGTAGTAAGCATCCTGATAAACCCTATAAAAGCCACGTATGAACCCCAGTTATCCCCTGGGTACTGCCCCCACCGTGTAACAGTATGTATTAGGATCATGGTAAAGGCTGTGTATTATCCAAATGCTACAGAGTGGGGGCAGTACCCAAGTTATCCTGCGAACAGGGAAGGAAAGGAAGTCATGTTGAAAAGAAAATGCCAGAACTATAATTACCGGATAATACATACGCACATGCTTACTGTAGAGCCCCTGACCTAGCCCTCTGCGCTCTGAACCTCCACTCATTAAGGCTTCGTCTGACGTGAATTTTCATACTAGCTGAAAGCCTGAAATCTGGTAGCCGCGTTGCTGCCACATGAGGCTGAAGGAACCTGCATATGTTGGCTTCTGAATTCCAGCTTTTGGGTCTAATCGTTGTTGCTTGGCGTTCCGTCGATGATGTTTGCGGAGGAGAGTAACCCAGACCCCTGATTGACCAACCCCCTCCCCTTAATAGGGATCCTAATATTTAGGCCCTTAAAAGGAAGAGGTTTATTAATCATGGGTCTAACCCTAAGCCCCTAAAGAGTAGTTTCCATTTTCTTTTCCATTATCCCAATATAATCCCTATGTAATCCTACTATAGCCGCTATATAACCCTATTGGGTCTACATTATACTAGAGAGACGCGCCATTCCCACCTTTGCTGGACTGCTGAATAGCATGCTTCCCAGCAGCTGCTGCTGCTGCCGCGACCTACTGCTATTGCCGCCGCTTCTCCTTTTCTTTCGCCTCCCCTAGAACCAGCTTGCTTTAGCTGCTGCTGCTGCACAAATGGCTGCTGAGACAATTGCAGGGTCGATGGCCCTCCAGCATGTTTGGAAGTCAGGCTTTTGGAAGGATTGCAATGCAAACGTCCCCAAGTGTTGCGCAGCCCCGACTGATGCCACAATGTCGTGCTTGGGGTAATGGGGCCCATAAAGTGCAACGGAGGCAACACTGAAACAGTCTTGGAAGTCGTCACGCTCGCGTGCCGAACAACCTTCACTTGAAAGTGTCTTCACCATCAGGCCAGCTGACCAGACATATCCTAAACACCACGGGGAAGGTCATGTCATGTGTAGCTATAACTGGGGTTCTCAGTACCCAAATATGGTTGTAGTCAATTACAAAGTATTACAAGTATAGCTCCCCTACTTTTACCCCGACAACTACCATCGAACCCTCCAAGTTGCAATCCAGTGGGCCAGCACGCAAGAGCTGAGGCAGTATCTTGCAACACACTTCAAGACTGGAGATCGTGAAGTGCAATTTGCTCTGCCCCAACAAATCCTGATGTCCAACCAACATTATTACTAGGGGGCTTTGCTGTCTTATTAGTGCTTACATGGGAGAGGGAGGTTGGATCCCTAGAGCTATCCTACCTAAACTTCCCTTCAGCCTGAAGCGCTAGTAAATGATTGCAAATAGGTAGCCTGCTTGGGATTGCGGGGCCCTGCGGGGTTCGGAAATACGAGACAAAATTTACACAACCTCCAAGAGGCCCTCATAAGCTGCTTATACTCCCCATCTCAAGATGCCTAGATGCATCGATGCTATAGCATGACGCCAAAGCGCGCTGACTCGCGCGCATGGCCCCAGCAAAAATCGATGTCATAAGTAAGATGATCAAATGTAGGGTACGTATATAACCCGATTTAGAGTTCTCCACTCGCCTGCAAATACCTATTCTTAGTAACACGGCTTGCTGCCAAAGAACGGATCTTCCTGACTCCATCTTCCCCTTGCCTTGCTTGTCAATTGCTCTGTGATGAGGATCGCATGCTGGGGCTACGTGTTCATGGTCAAAACATAGATCATAGGGACAGGGCTTCAAAATTCGCAGGGGTAGGACTCAGGGACCTGGTTGCAAAATTTAAGGGTCTAGGTTGGCTAGGGCGCTTCGCAACAGCGGATAACTATGGCCTGAAATTTCCAAGCGCTATCTGAACTGACCTGCCTGCTTAAAAAGGGCTACTTCACCCTGCATGAGGACCTGATGCGCGGTTCAGGCCCGGGCTGCAGGGATTGCAAAGCCAACTTTACAACGGCGAGTTGAGCGCCTTCCGCTTTCAGAAAGCCCAGAGCGTCAGAACGCAGCAGGAATGATACCGAAGTGAATCAGAAACATGATCAGTAGGTCGTCTGTCTTGCACAACAGAAACTGGGCAACACAACTCGATTCAGCCGAAGTGTGTTAAGTCTTGGGTTAGGGTCAACCTTTGATGGTTTTGCGGGCAATGGAGCATGTAATGCAACATCAGATGGAAACTGGGGTAGGATAAGTAGGAGTACCGTAAGTTGTCCTCCTCGTGGTGTTTGGAGCAAATAGCGGACACGGCTCGCTTCACACCAGCTACCCTTGCATTGGGTGGTCAGTGGGGATGCTTGGAGGTCTCTATGAAGTATCCCTGTGCTGCCTTTGACGGACCGGCAAACTCTTCTTGTACTATCCATGGATTCCTGCGTCTCTTGGGGTCCCGCATTTTGAAAAGCCCCAAGGCCCCAAGCCCTTATCCCTAACTTTATATACCAAATACGATCCAAAACCCTAAAGAATCGACACGGACACGTAGCTCTAAGTGCCGAGAAATTGCAGGTCTGGAAGCCGGAGCCCAAGCTTAGGACCCACAAGCCGGGTCAGCTAAATCGAAGTTATAAAGGGCTAAATTATCAAAACAGGATTAGGGAAATATGTCGTATACTAAGGTCACAGAAACGGTTCTAGGAATCACTTGTGGCTAGCCGTTACATCATTTGGAGTTTAGGGTTAGAACGGGCTGGCGGATTGGAAAGCAAAATGAAAGCTACTGCATGTGATGGAAGGTTTAGGGCCGTTACCATGGACAGAACGGATGGAAGTGAATGGGAAAAGCAAGTAATAATAAACGAATGTCTTATAGGGGCTGCAATGAAGATGACGTATGGGCCACCCCAGGCATCTAGTTATTTTTTATCTTTGTTAACTTGTGGTCACATAGACGCAGTGCGGGTGACTGGCTTGCAGGGGATACAGGTAAACTTAACATACCTGACCTTCGAAATAAGGTGCCAAGGCACAGTAGCAAGTTCTGGTTCTTGCTGGAGGGGAAAGTATCCCCATCAATCACTTTGACGCGGCAGGAGCGCAAGTAGCCACCTCACCCAAGTCTTAGCTGCCGTGTTATACTAGGGCCCCCAAAACGACCAGAACTTTGACAACCTACCAAGTGTTTTGGATGGCTACGTCCCGGGCGCGTCGAACCTGGCAATTTACATGAGGTCCCCTGTTCCCCACACATGTTTCAACAAGTCCACAGGTGCTAAATTTGTGCTAATTTCAGGCAAGTCCCACACCTGAAGTGCTAATCCGTGAGCCCTTCATATCACCCACATCCCCTAACAAGGAACCGCCTAGATCTTAAACACGCAGCCCTAAACGCTTTAACAGCTGGAACCATGTAATGGGGGACATTGAATAACAAGCAACCCCCCCCTCCCCAACAAGCACGGATCTCAATAGTCCGGGGAGGCCCAATCAAATGTCGGAATATTTGTTTGGGGGGGGCCAGGCCTGAACCCTAAAGCCTGAACCCTATTGCTTGGGCTGTTCGGATAAACTGTCTTATAAGAACTCGATGGTTTCTGGCGTGCTCCAAATGGTTTCGGATCTCCGGGCCTAAGGCTTGGGATATATCTGCAATCTTAATCTTCTTCTTTTGCAGATTCGCTGAGTGTGACGGACATGCGTTGGGGCGCTCTCCAAGCTACCCATCCGCTGAAAACAAGACTGTACAAGAACCATCAAATCAGATGGACCTCCTGCGACTACCGCCCTCCACTCGTCAGGAACGACCCTGGAACTAAGAAGCAACCCAGGGTCATGATGGAAAGCATCACGCATTTGAGAAATCTGGCTTAAATGGGCTTCCAGAATGGCCATACTTGCCGATGAAAATGAGATGTCTTAAACATGAGGCTCACAAACAGTAACCTCCAAACCTCACACGCCCAGACAAACCCTGAAACCTTACACTGGCGCTACACCCACGCACTGCAAACCCAAAACGCTATGCGCTCCTGCAAAGCCTAAAGCCAATGCCCTCAACCCTAAGTCGGTGAATCCTAAACCTCAGAAGCCAGAAAAAACAACTCAGAGCTGCACCCTCAAGATTATATACCTGGTTCTCAGTAGGAAATTGCGGGAAGCATCCCTCTTACGGTCTCTATATACTCCCTCGCGGTAATCCCACCAACCCATTGCCCCATTCCATGCCAATCACCCTAAACCTCCCTAAGCCTCAACCCTTTTGCATCTAAAACCCTGACCCCAGAAACACAATAGATTCCAGTTTTCATCCGAAGTCCAACCTAAACCCTAGACCCTAAACTCCTTATGAAGCGCACAGCTCCCCGCCTACCATACAGCCACTGGGGCTGGCTAGGTGGATCTTGAACTCAAGCCTTGAGATTTTGGGTAACTTTAAAGGGGTTACAGGGTCATTTCAATATAGGGGTATATATGGCTTGTGTAGGGTTTAGGGATTAGGACTTAGGGTGTTCGTATGGGGCTCCAAACTGGGAGCGGAAAGAAGTTATAGAGAGACATGTGCAAGGGGATATGCGGTGGGGGGGGGGACTATATGCAAACACACTATAAACCCTAAACCCTACAAAAATGCACAGGGGTTGCACAAGGTAAGGCGGGGATGTCTCTGGAATTCTTTCGTGTTTATGAACACAAGAGTTGCAAGATCCTGGACAACTTTGCATTTTGGGGTGAAGCCCCATGGGCCCTAGTACATGACGACGTGAACGGCAACTTTGGTTCTCAATCTAAACTCGTTTACACTGTAAACCCCACACCCTAACGCCCTCCCCTCACTCACACACATTAACCACTCTGTCGTGGAGCGCTTGTCTCAAGCAGAAACTTGAACATGGGTCTTGTATTGAAACTATTTAGACCCCTACATTGCCCCTGCAGTTCAACTGTAGTTTCCTTAGACCTAGAATAAAAAATGTGTTTAATGTTTCCTTAGGGTTACACTATAATAAACACTAACAGAAAATTCCTAAGGACAGTACAGTCAAAGTGTAGTACACCGTCCCCAAAAGGGAATGGCTAATGATTTAGAATTCCGGGCTCGAGGGTTTGCATAGGTCCAGGGAGGCTGGCTTTTAAACGAATGAAAGGCCGCAGGGTTTCCCTATTTCAGCGGTACCTGTTTGGGGTCCCAACCAGAAGGATAATAATATATTGGGATCTATATTGGGGTCCGCCCTATTTTTTGAAACTACCCACCGCAATGCTGGTGAGCTCGTAAGGACGTAGTCCTGCACGTGGTTTAGTATCCGACTGAAACTTCGAACCCCACCCCTAGCAACCTCATGCACGAACGTGTTGGATTCAGAAGACTGTCAGTTCTTCTGGACGAACCCAAACCCCAAAACTGTGTTTCATTGAACGGACCACATCAATACTCCAGCTCGGGGCAAGGTCTTGTAGGACCCTCCCAAAGTCGAATCGGTTTTCCGACACTACGCACCTTGCCGCTGAAGCCAGTAATTCGTGTCCCTAGCTCAAACCCTAAACCCTAGCTCCCCTAGACCCAGCAGACCCCAAATTCCTATGCCCCGGCATCGCCCAGCCACGTTGGGGACCAAAGCGGGCTCGAAAGGGTCTTGACTTCAAAGCTGTGCCGATACCTGCAGCACCGCGCCATGGACTCGAGGATGCAGGTTTTGCTGGGCCGTTTAGAGGTTTAGGGTTTCAACGCTCTCAAGATTGAAGGCTGGCGTGGGCCGATGCCAGGAACGTTATAGAAAAGAAGCCGTGCCTTTTGTGGTGTCTGCCCCGATACACTGTGTGGATAATTGCGCGGAGCTGCGGCGTGCCGTTACCCTCTCGCTTCTCTACAGGAGTGCTGAGGCCTTTCAGGGTTCAATGCCGGAACCTCTACGGGCCAGCCGGTTCAACACAAACAGGAATGGATTTAGTTGGACACTCCTCCAGCAGTGACCATCACACATGGAGGACGGCATTCAGCAGATGTACTGTGCTCAGAGGCGCTTATCTCACGGGTTCCCGTACTACCCCCCTCTCTATACTACCCTCTAAAATAGATTCCCCCCTTAATTAAAGGTGCTTAAGGATAATTAGGCTTAATAATCAACATGGGGGTAGCATGGGAACCCATGGTTGTCGCATACTTCTGGCTGGGATGCCCGTTTTACCACTAAAACGCTCATCCTCGATATTAGGGGCTCGACCGCTTGAGAAAGAGGCCCTTCTCTGCCGAGCTGGCATGCAGGGCCCAAGTATCCAACATCAGCAGCACAAAAACCAACACTGTATGCACCCAGAAAACTTAAGCCCTAAAGACTAACTGCTGCAAAACTTCAACCCCGAAACCCTAAATGGTAGTTTCCCAAAATAAGGGGACCCCAATATAGATCCCAAAATACTCTAGTCCTCATTATGGGAACCCCAAAAAGGTACCCCTAATTTTGGGAAACCCCCAAAATGGTGCAAGCATGGAAGGCCAAGACACTCGCCATCCTCAAAGACTGCCTGCGTCATGGTTTTTAATGCACCCTCGGCAAGACTTGCGGGGGGGGTTGTTCAATATTCGGTCATCTGAGCTATAGTCTAAACTCCTAGTATCCCCCTTAATAACCCCTATAGTACTCCACTGTATAATCCCCTACATATCCCCCTTTAAGGAGTTTAGACTATTCCTTCATCTCAAATTGGGGCCTTGCGCCGTGCCTGCGCGAGCAGAGTTTGGCTCAAAATGGTTTTCGCGTAGGCCCATCACACTTTGAGCAATTCCTTGCGCTCGCCGGCGTTTTGAGAAGTTATGTTATGCTTAGTGTTTGTTTGTGTAAATCAAAGACAAGGTCGGACAACCCTCAACATGAAAAGGCTCCCTCTAGGGGCTACAGCTTTCTTGAAAGGCTGCTAATATGGGGCTCCATGTTAGTCTGTGGAGGGTACCTGCAGCGCATTCCCTGATGGTTCAGGATCTTATTCGGGGATGTAGCGCAGGAGCTTCAATTGGAGCCGCTCCGTCCTATGGGATCCTAGCATGTTGAAAGTGTAGGGTTGCTTGCTGACCAAGGCTCCGGAAGAGGAGATCCCTAAAGCACACTGTGTTCGCTGAAGCCTTACAAAAGCCTGTGTGGTCCGTCTACATTTCTATCAAACCGCAATTCTCTTATACCATGTGTGTAGGAACAACTGAGATCCCCCTACTCCCCATGCACCCCAGCCTTATTGTCATCACCCTTCTGGAACACTGATACTCTAATCTGCTTGCTATACAGTCATTACCATTATCATTGATATAAATACAGAAAGTAACATTGTTCTTTTTCTTTCTTTATACTCGAAGTATCGCAGAATTCCAAAGCCTTAGGCAGCGTACTGCGCCTGGCCGGAGGTTTTGATGTACTGCTTGCCAGCTTTCGCAGACCCATCTTCCTGGGAGCTCTGTGTTGATCCAACTTCAGTACAGAAGATGCAGAGAAGTCAAATTAACTCCCTGAAAGCTACAATAATTGAGAGCGTTCAAAGGCGTCTCATGCTTTTGCAGGGCGGATGTCTGTAAGCCTGAAATACCCTATTGGTGCTTAAAGGAAAGGAATATCGGCAGTTTTGTGGATTATAATATAGATACACTCCCGACTCCCCCTTGAGCACTAGGAAGGCACACCCGCAAAGTTCCCCAAAACACCCTATCCAAAAACATGCCCGGTGGTCCGTGTAGTAGTCGACGGTGACCCTACCTTGCAGGGGTCCCAGCCGCATGATGTCCTTAGTTGTCCAGAATCTGGGATGTTTGCAAGGCTCACCTATTGGTTCCTATCTCTAGACTCTAAAGCCCTGAATAATAGTAATCATTATAGTCGTTTCCAATTTCTTTTGTTTCTTTTCCATTCTCACTATAATAACCCCTATATATTCCCGCGAATAGACGAATAGTTGCTATCTTATTTTTCATTTCCAGCAAGAAAACCGCATGTGGGAGTCCCTCTAATGAAGCTAGGCGTTTGAAGATCTACGGGTACCCTATAACCCCCCAGATTGAGTTGTATAAAGCACGAAAAAAATTTAACGTTGCCCACCGTGCAGGTAGATGTCCACTGTGAGACTCTCCTCTTCCTCCTCCACAAAATAGATCCTGGGCTAGCCCCAGCAAGCCCCACCACATGGCTTTAAGGCTTATGTATGGCGCTTAGGGCTTCGGACTTCAATGCGGGTTAGGGCTCATGCAGGGTGAGGGCTATTTAAGGGTTCATGTAAAGTTGAAGACATCCCTACTTGGAGTTTCATGGGTAGGCATGGGCAAGGCCAAACAATGCACCAAACAGGCGAAGACTGTATTATGCGTTCTTGTCATCCGACACATAACCCCCTCAATAAGGATGTCCCAACACAATCCCCATACCGTCCTCATTCGGACCCCATTTCACGGGTCCCCTAGGTTTCCTCCCTTTTGAGGACCTGCAGATCATGGTAGCCGAAGTCTATACTGCAGGTTTGGGCTGAACCTATGATCTTCTTGTACACGCTACAGCCCAAATTACAAAATCAATTTCACTCCGTAGGATCCTCGGAGGACCCCTAGAGGCCCTCCTATAGGAAACTATATACAAAGGGAGATAAATGAAGGGAATAGAATCAGAGGGAAGGACCACTGACAAAAAGCAATGGCCTCCATCTGCAGTAAGAGACCTTCAGTCTCCACCTCCAGGATGTACTGTACTCTTCGGGGGACTGCGGCGCAAAGTAGAAGTTTGTGGACTTGCCAGGCTGTATCCAGGCATTCAGAGCGCCCATATGGGTAGCCCCCATAATAGAAACAGAAGGTTGTCAGGGTCCACATTTGGGCCGCCTGTTTTTGGAGCCCCCAATATACTTGCTCGCAGACAGGTCCACACAATGTCATTAAGAGATTCCTCTCCACAATATCTCCCCTGTCTCTATCCTGCGGTGCAACGCGTCCTTATACTAATTGGTTGTTAGTATGGGAGAAGACAATGGGCAGCACCATTTAGGACTTAGGGCTTAGGATAGGGAGGTAGGCATGGATCCCTTATTAGCCCAGCTAAAAACCCCCAGAATGCAATAGTTGGCGTTCTTTCCATTCCATCATTCCCTACAAACAGTTATGTAGCAAGTACATGGAACCATCCTACTTCAAAGCTGCCATGCATGGAGCTCCTGCCTGCTAAAAAAAAAGCTTGCTGCTGTACTTCACGCAAACTATATCATTGAGCCTTACAAGTTGAATCCCATCTTAAAATATGGGTTGCTCTTAGAACTTTGGACCCCTTTTGGGCTACATAAACTATATTGCGGCACCTAATGTTCAGGGGTACCAAAATGGGACCCTATTTTTTGGGGAACCACCCACATCACGCCTACTGTTACCCTAAACCCTAGGCTCCCTAAAGAGTACTCCTTATGCGGACGAGCCACGCGGCGGTGAACTGAACCTAAGCACGTCTAAGCATGGACAGACAAGGCAACAAGGAAGGCAACAGGCAAGTTTCCCAGGATCTGAATACTGAGCAATACTGCAGAGGTTCTATAGGAACATTGAGGGTTTAAGCAAAAGTGCAATTGAGAATCTAATAGTAAACATGGGGACTTGCGTTGCAACGTGTGGAAACTGGGCTTGTATAGGAGTTTGTAGGGATTGTTACGTACCTAGCGGGCCCAATAAACCCGATCAAGGAATACACCTGAAATCATACTAGGATCCGGAACATGGTCGAAGGAATATTCCGTGCTGAAGGACGTGACAGGTTGGGTATGGGGTTCCCTGGCGAGTCTCAAGTTTGAGTCGCAATGAAATATCGGGGCTCGGGATACACTGATGAAAGTCCCTTCTTAAAACCCTCGAACGTTGCACAATCAGGCATTGCAACCTCCCAGCGACTCCTTCACAGTTTTGGGCTTTTGCCTGCATCGTCGCCTGCCTGGTTAACTCAGACCTCTAAGCCTACATCCACGTGTACAAACAAGGGTGTGCATGCCTTGGACGGCCAAGCCCACACCGTGCAGCTACTCAGCTGCTTGTCATCATCTCGAGCAACTTAACCATAAACAGCCCATGAAGTTCCAGAATCTATGTCATGATGAACTGTAGGAGGCACTGAGTCAGGCTTCTTTCAATCATGTAAGGCTGGAATGCCTTGTTCTGGTTAGGCTCGTCTGCCGGTAAGTTGTACAAACACGTTTCAATTTCCGGCTGGGAATCACACACTTGAGTCCTAGATCTGCTGCTAGATTTGCACTTTGTGGGTCATTGCCAACAAAGCGCACTCGCTCGGGGGGTTGTTATAGAACTGAAGCACACTCAAACAAAACCATGGCGTTGAACAAGCCGCAGGCCCTGGATGCTAACTCCTCGTATGCACTAAGCCCAAAACGGTCTACCTCCTACACATCTTCCCACCATGGTGCGAGATCGCCTGTCTTAGGCGACGCAGCATCCGGCTCCCCCTGCGCGCTCGGCACCACACCTTGGACCGACGGCTATACTACCTCGACCACAAAATTACCTGCCACAAAACCTTCCAGAATAGCCCTGACCCCACAAAATTACACGTGTATAGATGTATATATATATATATACACATCTGTAAGGTGGTAAGGTCTGTTCTGGGTATCTGGAAAGTCTAGGTTTATGTTTGAGATGTTGAATGGTTGATTACTGAGTGGTACTTGAGGGACACCCCCCAAATAATTGAGTTAGGTTCCGCTGCACGGTAATAGGGGCCGTTACCAATCCTGCTGGTGTGATTTAGGGCTCTAGGGGGTTTCTGAAGCGCTTATATAGGGATAATGGCAAAGAACATGGAAACTACTATATAGTATAATTGGGGATAAATAGGGATAATGGAAAAGACAATGGAACCTACTATTACTCTGAACCCTAAACCCTGAACCCTAATGCGAGATTATGGGGGTGTGGATCTTCTCTGGGACGATTTCCGCAAGCATCTGAGTATTCGGCTTGGACATGATTAGGTGAAAACCTCCTCCATTGATTCGCCAAGCTGAGGGTGAGGCACCTAGGGACTTGAGAAAAGAGATGGCTCCTACAACGCGGGAATTTCTCAAAGGGTATAAGATTTACGCTAATCATCCTGCATTTGCATGCTGTGCGGTACATTATGCCTGCAAATTAGCGGAGTTCAAGTATACAAAAGGCCCTGCAGATATTACGCAACAGTATGGGCATCAAAGGCGGATGTTGACGAAGGATGTTTAGAGAGACATGAGCTAGAGTCAAAACTCCTGAATTATATAGGGCATTATATAAGGGAGTATTCTAGGGTTATTAAGGGGAATACTAGGAGCTTAGACCATAGCTCATATCCACATGAGACCCAGGTAGGCCATCGACTGATGGACATGCCCTTTCTGACTTTCTTAGGCAGCCGAAAGTGTCGAGGCCTGCATTCTGAACCTTCGACTCGGGGGATTCCCAAAATTAGGGGTACCTTACGGGGGGTCCGTATACTAAGGACTATAATACCTTGGGGTCTATATTGGGGTTCCCTTATTTTGGGAAATTACCACTTCTTAGTTGTTACTAAGGAATGTAAGAAACCTCGAAACTACCTTACCACTCAGGAGCAATTAGCGGCTACTTTGGGGATGCATTCCTGCATTCCCGGCTAACAACCACTAATTCCGTGAAACCCTACGGTGAAACATGAGATGTAGCGATTCAAGTTACAGGGCCACAAGCGCCAGTACCCTTGTGCAGAAGCACGGCCATGGATCCTGGACGCCCCAGAATCCAGGCTACGGGGACCCCAATAATATCTTATAGGACCTCCCCAAAAGGACCATCCAATTGTTGCAAACCCCAACACTGGTAAAAGGAAAAATGCCGGGTCTGCCACCAAGAGTCGTGCAAACTTTGTGTCGGAATGCATCTGACCAACGAGGGTCTGACAACTGCGCGTTAACTTCAATCAAGCCGAGAAGGCGATGGAATGCATACCATGCGCACAGCAAGAAAACTCTCTTGCGCTTCCTGTGCGCGCGCTGCCTGGAGGTTCGCAACTGGGGCTATGTCGGATAGCTCTCCATTTGACTAGCAAAACCTCACTCAGCGTACTCATCTTGCTACTTGCGACTACCCCAAACTCAATCCCTAAGCCCTATAAGCCCTAAAACCTATATAACCCTGTATCCCTTTCAAAGGGACCCAATTTGGAACCGGCTACCATGCAAGCACAACACCTGCATGTACAGCCGCTGCATAACGCGCAAAGAAGCATTACGCGACTACTTTGAGAACATGGGCCAGGAATCAAATGCAAAGGAGAAACACAGCGGTTCCAGCAGCGGCTATTTTTTGCGAGCCATCTAGGAGCCCTCATAATCCCTATATTATCCCCTAGAAGAACACCCAAGCTCCCCAAAGGCTTCTTTTTAACCCATGTGCATTCTGCGCCGCGAAGCTGGGAAGCCAGCTGCGAGTTTGCGGCTATGTATAGTCATCCTTCAGTGGGTGAAATATGCTGCCCTTTGCCAAAGTGTTTACGGAGTAAGTAATTCATATGCGCAAAATGATAGGGCCGTTATTACACTTGCTTCCCTGCCATGCTTTCTTTTCACTAAAGGATGACTATTCTTACCGGTGCTTGTAGGGAGTGAAGGATTGCATCCTCAAAGTAATCCTCATACCTTATACAGCCCTATAACTCCTTTTGTCTGGAGTCTCCTACACCCCCCTATAACTCTGAAACATGATCTCTTTGTGCATCCTTCTTCATTCCCTACAGGCCAGGAAAGGCTGGTCCCAGAGAAGTTCGGGAAGGGTGCAGGGTCCCAGGGCTTCTAGAAGCAGAACTTGGAGTTTCAGGGCGTTATAGCCCAAACATTACTGGTACTTCTGAGCCAATGACCATTATTAGGGACTTAAGGCTTGAGGGCTTATGACTGGGTTACAAGTACAGTTTTAACTGGCTTATGAGTACCTTTGACCTCCAAGAGGCGGTAGTTCAAAAACAAGTAACATCAAACAGCACTCCAGCACCTGATATTGGATGGAGGAAGCCTTTCGCCACTTACTATCCCCTAAGTACTGTAATTACCATGTTGTGGGTGATGTGCGGTGGTGCAGGATTTCCCCATCGACTGGACCACTCTCCCCAAACATCGGTCCAGGTCGTTTTGGCGGCTTTCTAATCAAAGCGGGCCAAGAAAGTACCCCACATGTAGGGGGTTTCTCACACAAAGACCGCAGAGAGCGCTTGTTTTTGAATACGTATAGCAAAAGTAATAATATAGTAATAACAATATAATATAGCAAAAAATATGTAATAATAATATAGTAATAACAATATAATATAGCAAAAAATATATAGTAATAATATAGTAATAACAATATAATATAGCAAGAAATATATAGTAATAATATAGTAATAACAATATAATATAGCAAAAAAATATATAGTAATGATATAGTAATAACAATATAATATAGCAAGAAATATATAGTAATAATATGAAAGTCTACTCCTCGCGCTGCAGAAAAACTCTTCGGAACTCCCATCAGGAATCAAGGAGCTACTGAAAGCGCACACGGAACAGTCGAGCAAGGTGGCCGCAAAGAGCCTCCATATGACGGTGAGTGCGCAAACCAGGGCAAGAGCGGAGCTGGCCAAGGTCAGGGAACAGAGAGCCACATATCTCGGCCAGTGGGCAGAGTATATGGAGACCCTGACAGAGACGCTAACTGCACAGTTGAAAGAACAGGAGAAGGCCCTGCAGGCCTTTCAGGTTGCGGAGGAATCCTGGGAACAGCAGTTGACGGAAGCCACTGGAGAGTTGGCCAGGCTGGCTACGGAAAGCCAGCCAGACAAGAAAGATCAGGTGGAGCCAATGGAGGCGGAAGAGATGAAGGAGGCCGAAGGCATGGTTGCGACGGTTACGGAGCAGTCCCAAAAGGCCATGCAACAGCACTTTGCACAACAGCAGGCGTTGCTGGAGGCAATGAATACAGCGCAGCAGAACGCGCCGGAGTTGGCAGCGAAAGTAGACAGAGAAGGATCCAGAACACCAAGACGGCGAGGAAAGGTCGTCGAGGTGCCGTGGTCGCAAGAAGAAGACAATTTGGGCCCTGGCAAAGCCTGAGGGGGAGCCTCACGGGAAACCTCAGGCGTGGTGCACCAATGGAAACAATTTTGGACAACTGTCTTGATTGTGGGATGGTCTGGTCACACTCGGTGTGGGGAGAACTGGACTTCATGTCTCCCTTTAAGGCAGCCTTCGTGGCAGCTAACCTACGACTTGAAATTCTTCTGCAGGAAGGTCCTTCTCCTCTCTGCCACAATTGGAGTGATCCTAGAATACTTCCTGATAGGGCTAATCCTAGAAGGAATGAGTCGGTGGAAATTCCAACTGCCAAGCATGATCTCAAGGCAGTTGCGTGTGACCAGCCCGGAGTAGAGCGGTTTGATTGTGCTACTGTCGGCAAGCGGTCAGGCAGTCCGCAGTGGCATTGCAGTCGTCTTTATGATAGGAGGATTCAAGCTTCGGATGGGATACTCAAAAAGGGGCGTGCGTGCAGATCTAAACTGCGCGTCCGTTTTTGTGAGGATTGCCCTGAGGCAGATGAAAGGGCCGCCTGGAAACCAAACCACGTGGCCGATTTTGGGACAGGCCACTATGGCCTCCATGAGGGCCGGGGCATGATGCAGTGCGCCCCGGACCTTCACATTTTTGAGAGAGGTGGGCATGAATTTAGTGCACCATCAGCCCGAGCTGAAGCAACAGATGCTTCATGCAGTCAGCGAGGGGCTCATCTTGGGCGCAGCGAAGCTAGCCCGATTGAGATGCGTCTGGGCGGAGCCCGACAAGTTAGTGAGGTAGAGAGCAATTGCAACGGAGCAGGGGAACATTGGATTAAGCCAGCAGTGTCCGGTAGTCCACGTGAGGTGGTTCAGGATCAGGTGGCAGTTGCTGATCGGAGGCGCGTACTGAACCTGGAAGCTTGTCTGCCGAAAGGCTTAGCTGAGGGTGAGATTACTCCACGGGAAGAGGGCAGAGCGTTTCATATAGGCACCACGTTGGATGTCATGTTGGCCACTGTGGAAAAGCTTGACCTGAGAGCATGGCGGACTGATCTGCAGGAGGTTGGGGTGCTTCATGAGGCGTCGAGAGCTGCGTTGCAGATGCTGCCAACTTGGGACAGGTCCAGGGAGGTGGAGCAGCTTCGCATCTATGTTGATGGTTCGCATTTTGGTGAAAATCAGACTGCGTGGGCTGCGGCTGGTGTTGGCAGAGTTGGCGCACGGTGGTTCTGGGTTGGCTTCATTTCCGGAAGGGTCCATACGCGTGAACATGTGGCTTGCCTAGGTGATGGGGAGTGCAACGCGCGTACTGCTGAATTGCATGCTATGTCGTATGCCCTGGGGGCGGCCTGCGCGCTGGACTGTATTGATGTTGAAATAGTCTATGATGCTACGTCTGCTGCGCAAATAGCTCAAGGACTGGCGAGCAGCGCTAGACATCGGCAGCTTGCAAGGCTGACCACTAGTTTATCCATGGTAGCTGAGGGCAAAGGTGTGCAACTTGCCTATCGGCATGTGCGATCTCATCAGGGAGATGCAATGAATGAGTTAGCAGACTCAATTGCCAAAGCTACTGCCTGTGGCAAAGTTCAAAGGTTCAGTTTCGAGGGAGTCCTGGCCGCGGCGGAGCGTCAAGGAGAAGTGGACTGGTGGTGGTTGACGGTTGCCAGACATGGGATGCTACCGCCGCTCGCCGATGACGGCGCCATGAACTTGGGGGTTGAGAAGTTCAGGCCCGAGTGGAGCGGTCAGACGTCAATCCCCAGAGTGCCTATAGAAACTTTAGTTTCTGTTGGTGTGGATAGTGATGGAGGCTGGGCTGATTGGGACCTCCGCTTGATCACTTATAATGTGAACTCCCTGAAGCATGAGTCTACTAAACAGTTTTTGGACAGGAAGTTTTCCAGGGTAGGCGCGCAGCTTGTTGGTCTGCAAGAGTCAAGGTGCCATGTTGCGGACAGGATGCGTACATTGCATTATGAATGCTTCTGCAGCCCATGCGTAGACGGAAGCCTTGGGTGTCAGTTGTGGGTCAAGAGGAATGTGGCTGTTGCAACGTTGCACACGGGTGTCCAAACATGTTTTGATGTCAATGGTGCCGTGGTGCTTGTGTCCAGACCGAGACTGTTGGTGGTTGTCATTGAGGGAGGTGGACAGAAATTTGCGTGCGTTGTTGGACATGCTCCGACGTCACAAGCGAGTGTTGACGACATTGCGAGTTGGTGGGATGAGTTGCAGGAGGCCATGCGGAAGCTTCCCCGTAATGAGGTGCCCCTGATGTTCCTTGACGCCAACGCGCGATTTGATGCTTGGGAATCCGGCGGGGCCACTCAAGGGGTTCCGAAGGGACGCAACGCAGTCGAGTTGCAACAAATGTTAGGAGAACAGGAAATGGACACCTGCAGTTGCAAGGACGATCAGGGCAGAAGGGTTGTTACATGGGTAGCTCCTGGAGGGCATGAGGCTATGATTGATTACATAGTCATGCCGAGGTCCTTGGCCAGTCTGGCCAAGCCTTTCAGGGCGTTTTTGAGTCCAGGAGTTGAGTTTGATGCTGCTGTTGCAGAAGCTGTGCCGACCACTGATGTTGACAACTGCCATGAAGAAGGTTTTGCTGAGCTCCGGGCTCTGTTGAGGAGCGGATCGGAGAAACCCACAGCGCAGTGGATTGCACGGACTCTTGCTTGGGCCGCTTCCAATGGAGTCCAGCATGAAGGTTTTCTTGCCAATAAAGCTACCGCTCAAACTGCAATTGCTGAACTGTGCTGTCAGCTGGCTTGTGCCAACTTCAGGCCTGGTGCATATAACCAGGGCAGATGGATGGCTGTGATCCATGAGAGAATCATTGCTTTCCGTCAGGCGCTTTAGCAGTGCCCCTTTTGCTTTGTGAATTCAAGAGCGCGACTGGACAGTCTCTAGCCTCATATGAAAGAAAGAATAATATAGTAACAAGCATAATCGGCTCTCAGGGTTGAAGCTTTGGTAGTACAGGAATATGAGGACATTCCTGGTTTCCATTTTCTTTTCCATTATCCCTATATAACCCCAATATACTAGATAGTCCCCAATGTAACTGTTAAAGGGCTTAGGGTTTAGGGTTCCTGGTTTCCCGGAGCTTCCGAGCTTGTCGAGGGCTAGCATGCCTCGTCGGAAGACCTTGGCTTGCAGACTCAGAGTTCCTCCGGTCCAAGACAGGAGTGGAATCTGGGGCTTTTTTGGGGGAGTATGGGGATATACCGGAGTATGGAGGGATGTAGGGTCTCTGGGGTAGATTGTACTATCATTATAATATAGGAATCTTGAGTTTAAAGGGGAGCGAGCAAGTAATGTTTGCAAATTGTGGCTTCTACAGAGGTTCCCTTCTGCCTTCTAGCCACAAACCCTCTCTCTCTATCTCCATATCCCCCTATCCTCTCGCTCTTTCTCTGTCCCTCTATCTCCCTTGCTTCTCAATCCTTATTTCAAATCATTCTTATACCTACCAAAAAATGCACCTAAGGGCATCCATATCCTGTTTGTGATCTGCTGGGATTTCAACAAAGGAAGCCCTAAGGGGGGGCGCTAATAAGGAGGATTCCACAAACGGGGCTCCACCCTAGACCCTTAACGAATCTACGCCGTGTGCTACTGTAGTGGCCGAGACAAGGATGCGGCCAGTGAATCGAGCAAATTAGAAATAATTAGATAAGGACAGGGAGAGAACGTGTTGGCATTCATGGTAAAAGTGTTTTGCTTTTGTTGTCTGATCTTTTTTGTTGTTTGGGCTTTTCGGGTGTTTATTTTTTTGCTGTTTGGGCGGGTGGGCGTGTTTATGTTTTTGCTCTTGGGCGGGGTGCGTGTTTTTTTTGCTGTTTGGGCGGGGGACGCGAGTTCACTCACTTATCGGTCTGCCTGGCTCATCTTTAAGGGACCCAACAACAAAAAAGACCAAACAGCAAAAACAAAACACGGGTTCCCGCCATTTATGCAGGCGTTTACATAAACCACCCCATAGGCCACTACATAATCCCAGTCTCCAATTTCAGTCTCCATGTTCCTTCCCATATGATTCTCGATCAGCACGAGACCGTACATACTGTACAGTACAATCCAAATCCATATAAACCCCAAACCCTAACCCAGTTTAGCCATCTCTTCATTGAACCCGTTCCCCAATTTTTGCCACCCCCAAAGACAAGCCTGTATGAGCTACAGTCTAACCTCCTAGTATCCCCCTTCATATCCCCCGTAGTAGTCACATATATGACCCCCTTTAAGGAGTTTAAACCCTAAGCCCCCAACCCTAAGTCCTAAACCCTATACAATCCCCTATATAATCGCCTTTGCGGAGTTTAGACTAGAGCTCATATGAGGCGGAGGGGATTACATCATGCCCTCCAAGGCCCCAACTCCTCCGGTTCTTGTACCTCCTGCATCTCCTTGTCTGTCATCTCCTGCCATCAATCTGGCCTTTGGTTAGCTGGAAATGAAGGGATGCAAAAATCAAAACTACTTTACTGGGTTACATAGGACTATTATAAGGATCCGTTCCTTCATTCCTAGCTAACAAACGGCCAGCCATAGCTTTTTGAGGTTTAGGGTTTGGGGCGTTTAGGCTTTAGGGCTCATGGTTTAGGTTTACAGCTAGGGGTTCAGGGTGAAAGATTTAAGGCTCCAACTCAAGAAAGCATCTAGATCATGTCATGATGGCTCCAGATCATAGTGGCGAAACAGAATGCACTGACAATTTGGCCTGTTGTCCCATGTCTAGATGATCTGTCTAAAGCCCGCAATTAGATTTCTCCGGAAATGACCCGAAACCACCGAGATTTGGAACATGGACGCTGTCACCTGAAGAGTGCCAAGTCATTACTGGCTGGGCCATTACACGCACACAAAACTTCTGTACTCCTAAACCCGACACCGTAAACAAACACCCTACACCCTAAACCTTAACCCTAAACCCCTTTGCATGGCTCAGTCGATTATTCAAGGGAGGCGGAGCTGGTGTTTTATGCCAGGGTGGTCGCACTGCTGCTTCCAGATCTCCTCACTGCATAGCCGAGCCCGAAGTTTACCAGCATCCCGCAAGATCAACCCCTCCAGCAAAGTGAGACTACCCCTTAAGTAGATAGAATATGGTTTTGGGGCTGAATTAAAAAAGAATCCCCACATACCCCATATTCTCTCTGCTTAAGGGTAGAAAATGAGCGCATTCTCTTCAATCCCTGTCTTTGCGAAAGAAACCTGCCCGAAACTCCTTGGAAGGCCCTGCCATATGGTAGTTTCCCAAAATACGGGGACCCTAATATAGACCCCAAAATACTATAGTCCTTATTATGGGTACCCCCAGAATGGTACCCCTAATTTTGGGAAACCCCCATATTGACCCACCCAGGTTGCCTGTAGGATGGGATCCCGGTAGCATTCACCTGGGCTTGGGGCTTTTGGGTTGTAGCAATTTTGGGTGCAAGGAATTTAGAGTTTGGAGATTTTGATTCCACTTAGGATGCAGCAGCCACTGGCTACCATGCGTAAGTATATTTTGGCAGAATTAGGCGCCTCAGTATACAGCAACAGGTACTTTGATTCTTCTTACAGGGCCTCCCAAACAAAAAGAGGACCCTTAAAGTCTGGAAGATTCTGGAAGCTCTAGAATGCCAAGTTGCAAGTTCAAGGACGAATGCGGGCGGGGACTAAAAGCCACTTCGCGTTCCACAGCGGGTTGGGTCCAGGTTCAGCTGCCCGATTTTCAAACTCTGCGTATGTTTGGCCTCAACACTCAAGATATCAAGCGGTGAAGCTACCGGCGAAGACCAGCACATTGGCCCACAAACATGGGGTCACATGTCTGCACTGCTGTGGAGTCCAGGCAGGTTTGCTTCTTATAGGTTCTTCACAACAATAGCGTTATGCATATGCAGACACTCCCTGGTGCTTAGTAGGGAATGGGGGAATGGATCCCTGTAGTAGTGCCTATATAGACCCAAATAATGATCCCTATATTCCATTCCCCGAGTCCTTCCTAAGCACCAGGCCGATAACAGCATCAATAAGAGGCTGCAGCAAACTACCTAGTCATAACTCGGGCTTCGCCCTTGCTCGACGAAAGCTGACACAGAAACTACAATGCAAACTCCAACCATCCCGGCCATGAGACCAAAATTCACCTCCAAACCGCCACAAAGGTAATCATAGTAATAATTAATAGTGAATATAGCAAAAGTAATGACACTAGTAATGATAGTAGTGCCTACCCTACACCCTGAACCCTAAACTTGCAGATGGGTGGCCGCTGAAACCGGCTATAATGGTGTTGGCATGATTCTCCGCGTTTGCCTTCTCAAAGCTATCGACGCCAACCGCGGCCTGATAGGAAAGCACCTGCAGGGAGAGCTGGTGTCCCGCGTCAGGGAGGTGTTTTGTGCTGGTTGAGCCATGTTTGGGGTTATATTGGGGTTATATTAGGGTTATATTGGGATTATATTAGGGTTATGTTGTATTGGGATGTATTGGGTTTATATTGCGGTTATACCGGGGTTAAATTTATGTCTTGTCATGACATCAGGCGCAGAGAAAACCCAAACTCCTCTAACACACCAAAGAAGGACACCCGACCGATACTCAAATACTTGTCCCAGCAGATGAGCAGCTCAAATGCTGTCGACCCTGAGCTGGCCGAAATTCGGCTTTAGGGTTTAGGGTTTA
>CAJNIZ010042604.1:164495-180026 GCA_905231905.1 Symbiodinium pilosum | reverse complement strand
CAGCATGCAACATACATGACATCTAGATTTCCTTTCACTTGTACTACTGGTACTACGAGCTGCACTACCTAGTCCTACCGCCACCCCGGTCATTTACTATTACGACCCACCCCTTCCATAAGCCCAGATTGCAAAACAAGTTCTGGGAGGGGCGTTATTATTGTCATGGTAACATTAGTGGACATGAACTGCTACACGCACTCTTAAGTGACTGCATTGGGCTAAGCCCTCAACGCACCAAAGAGTCGCCTTCCAAAGTGTCCACGTACCTGAAGGCATGATGGCGCCCTTCCCTGGAAGGGCTACAAGCACAGATCGTACGAGTTCGCTTTCTCGGGACTGCACTGATCAAGCCAGATGTACATGGCCAGGTCGCCACCGATGAGATCCTGATTTCTTCCGGGCATAAAGCCCCAAACACCAGCTTCAGAAGGGCGGGATATTGCTTGATCTGCTTGATATCGGCTCCTTCAGCTCTCCAAGACGCGTTTTCCAGCCACCGATATCGCATCGGGGCCTTTATGCACAGAATGCCGTCTACATAGTTTAATGCCTGCCAGTTTCAACCCCACCTTCTGTCAGTGCTCTGTTCAGGGAGTCGCTGCGTAGCTCTGCAGAACGCCCTGAGACACAAAGCTTGTTCAATGCCCGAAAGTGCAGTACTTTCAGATTCGGCTTGCCTCCACACCAGGCCTTGATAGGGGCCAAGCTCTCACGTCTTACATTTTGTGCAGCACGCGAGCTCAGGACTTGCGTGGAGCATGCTGGCAGCACGGCCGTAGACCTGCCGTAGAGCTGGTCTTCCCACTGATACAGCTGCGTAGCAGCTTTGCATTTTCCAAGGCTGAAGCCCTGTGCACTAGGCGGCTGAGCCTTAGCAGACTAAGAGGAATTTTGAAGCCTTCAAAGACATATGCTCGTCATGGAAATGGTTCTGAAAAGCTTCCCGAGGAGCACGTACAGCTCGAAGCCGCTACAAAGCCAGCGGTCCGCCCACAGGGCAGAGCCTCGTCACTCACCCAGAGCAAACCTTTTCAGAATTAGCTCTGCGCGGAAAGTCTCCGAAGTCTCTCCGAGCTGAAGACAATCTGAAACGCCAAGCCAGGCCTACAGTGCTACAGCTGCGCACTTTGCGTTGTAATACGGCTTCGAAATTACATGACTGTAATACTCTGCAATAATCGCTGCCAGCCTTCACCAAACACAATTCCACGGCATGCTGCATTCCCTGCACAGTCTACACCAAGAGCATGTGCAGTTGCGTGAGTGAAGATCCCACTTTGCCAGCCGATACGAGAAACACCGGCAGGATCAGTAGCCTGCGAGCTGCGAGGCAGATGAGGCAGAGTCGGAGAGTCCTTTGAGGCTTTCAGCAAAAGACAGATCGGGAGGGCCTCAGAACGCCGCGACCTCTCAGCCATCATACCGGCTTCAAAACGTTTGCTGTCGGTTACGAGCCGGAGCTACAGCCAATGTCTCCTTCAAAGCTAATTAATGGACATGGGTTCGTTTCAGGGAATATATTACAGACTATACTAAACTTTCAAAGGGACTCTGTGTCCACCCTTAAGCGTCCCCATTGACGGTAGCTCACATGGCTCATGCTGGGCAACCTCCTCGAGGGCAGCCTTGCGCGGGGACCAGCACTACCTGACATGGACTGATACAACGCCATGCAGCACCAACGGATGGTAAGTCTTCCCGGTACCACTCCTCACTTATGGAAAATGTTGGTTGTTCATGAGTTTTGCCCTCAGAGAAGATCAGCATGGCCCCTTGCGCAAGGCATGTCCAAGATAAGGATGACACATGTGCATGTGCGTGGCTCGAGCCTGTGAAGCGCGCACGAAGTGCGAATCCAGTGGAAAGGGTGAGTTCCTTCACTAGGGGCTGGGGATGTGATTGTGAGGCTTGAGACCTCTCTAAATGCCTCCGGAGAATATCCAAGAATGATCCTCTGGATGACAGTTTCGTATGGCCCCAAACCAAGTCTCTTCCCCGCGTCCTTCTCATTTCTCTCTCGTACCGAACTCCCCGTCCCCTGGAAACCCCAACGTCCAACAGAAAAGAAGCGGACTGCATCCGGGATGTGTTCAGAAACATGTTTCGGGGCTGGGTGGGCTCAGGTCTTCCTCGTGGTGCCAAAAGGGAATCCTCATGTTCATGTTAATTGTAAGAACCGGGAAATTGCGGAACTGTGCTAAGCATCCCTCCCAGCCAGGAAGTAGAGGTGAGTTCAGGTGTCGGGCACTGATTCCAACACGGCATGGCGAGAAGTGATGTTTCAACTGACCAGCCAGCTTTGGATGAATGAGCCGTTCATGTTTGCGTGGCAGTTGCAGGCTGAAGTGCGTATTCGACCCATTGGCTGGCAACCTTCATGCCTCTCCTTTCCGAGTAGGCCTGCAGTCTGGCTGTTAAAATGTTCAGGTGCACTGGCTGGGATATTCTTGGTACGTAAGTTGTGAGGTCACGTCTGGGCATCGCAGGTGAACCTGTCACGTCAACAGGGGGGAGCAAAGAGGAGCGGGCTGGATGAAGGTTACTGCCATTGCTTGCTGTTCTCCATGGACTGTTGAACAGCGTGATATGTCAATAATACAGAAACCATTCACTTGTGAGCTCCTAGTGAATTGCCACACTCAGTCACTAAATGATATGCCTGCAGCTCGCCATCAAATCCTGGTTCATCAACCTTGCGGCATGCAGCTTGACACACCTGCAAACACCACTGTGCACATCCTCCTCTTCATCGATGGTCAAGTTTGCTAAAGCTTCATGGAAAGGACGCAAGCTGTCCTCCTCAGTGCACGTTTTCGCTAAGTACAGTACCCAATTGGCAAAGTCTGGGGTGCCAGCCATCTCCTGTCCAAGGTACATGGAAACAGAGCGACAAACGCTGTTTGAAAGGCGCCTGCTGCACAGCCTGGAGATCTGTTGCAGGCCTCCGGCTCAACCAGCCAAACAATTCTTACTCAACGACCTGCTCTCCTGATTGAATCATTGATTCCAACACTGGGTACTGTTGAACCATCTGCCAAAGATGGGCTCAGTGCGGAAGATGCTGCTTGTTAGACTGTATCCGAAGTGGAGACCGTGAAATGCAGGACGCGTGACCGGCTAGGCCAGGCTTCAACACAGCGGACTCAAAAGAAGCAGTACTCGCCGCATCGTCATCGGCGTCAGCATCATTGCCGGCCGCGCCGTCGTCCTCATCGTCCTCGTCGGTATCTGTGTCGTTTTGCGTTATGGTTGCTAACCGCTGCTAACGCTTGGGATGGCGGATGGTGATTAGCTTCTGCGGTAGCAGCAGCTGCTGGGTAGATAGTGGTAGATAGGCAGAGCAAGAGGTGTTTCTGCCCAAGCCTAGGCCTAAGCCCACGACGAGGACAAAGCTTGGCTGTCTTTTACTGGACCCACGCCGAGACCTTTTTTTTTCCAAGTATCGCGCGTTCTGCGCAGTTCGGGTGTGCAGTGGTGCGCTTCGCCTAGTGCAAGCACATATTGGGAGCTACAAAGCTGAGGCTTTACCGTCTTTTTGTTGTAGCCAATTGCTTGCAGGGTGGTTGATTTTGTAGCACATACCCAAGAACAAGACGAGCACTACCAATCGCAGTCGTTCGAGGGAAACGTCTTGGCACAGACGTTTGCGCAGAGCCCGCACAGAGGCCAGAACGAGGTTGAGAACTTTCATCAGCAGCCCTACGGCCGTAGACGTTACACAGATCCAACAAGATATACACAGTCTATGGAGTCATCATTCTCATTCCACTTTGCCTCACAGAGCCGAACAAGTTCTAGCCAATCTTTCAAGCACGATCCCTCACACAGACAACAGCAAGCACGACACAATGGCGGAGCGACAACCTTGGCACTGCAACAATTGCTGGCGATTAAACAAAATTGCCGCAGAGCATTGTGGAGGCTGTGGTCAGCATTGGATGCGGGGATACACTTTACAGTCACATTGGCAGACGGGGAACACTCATCCTGGACAGTACGGAGAACGAACAGCATCACCCAGGAGACGCCAATCCCCCCCAAGACGGCCTCCGCCCCGGAGTCATGCAGCAAAGGGCGGCCAGCAGCACGATATCCAGGGGGATGCCCCCTATCACGTTGCCACATGGAACTGTGCGGGGCCTCCGTGGAAGGCACCAGAGAAAAGGGCTACGCCTGGTGCTACGACCAGTCTTCCAGAGGAAAACGGGCAACTGCAAGAATTGGTGGGAGCTATCAAAACAGCGTTCAATGGCCAGAGCATTCCTGGACCCATCACGGAAGCAGTGGCAGAAGTAGAGAGTGCATCGGACAAAAAGATGACGAAGGATCTCCATGCCAGAACAGCGGAACTGGGCCAAGCCAGGCGGCAGTTACATGGCATTCGGAAGGCCAGGAATGCGCAGGATACATCATGGCTCCAACATTTACAAGCCACGGCGGAGGCCTTGGACAAAGGTTCAAAGGAACACGAGGAGAAGAGGGCAGACTTGGACAGACAGGAGAAAGAGGCCAGGCAACGCGCTGGCCATGCACGGCGGGCCACTCGCGAACTTGCTTCATCTTCTAATGCCAAGCCTGCAGAGGTTGTGGTCGATTCAGACTCCCCTCGGACATGGAGACAGGGGATGTTGTGGCCATGGACGAGGACGATTCCATAGTGCAAGCGCAAAAGAAGTTGAAGACCACATTGACAGCGTTGCTGACCAGATTCCGGAGGCAGGTCAGCAGAGGCGAAAAGCAGACGATACATCCAAGAATGCGCCCCCCAATTAGGCCGCCACGTTGCATGGGCACCCAGGAGAAGTCCAGCATCACCTGCTTCCGTTGCGAGCCTGAGGCCCTCTGCCGACGATTGACTTGCCGCCAAATGCGAACCACCCGACAAAACGAGCGATTGCATGCAATATGGGAATATAACCAGACCATGGACCGCCAAGACACACTGCAGTCATTTCCCGCAATGCGGGCCGTTGTGGGTGCCAAGCCCAGGTCTTGCTGCTTGTATAGCAGCCTGGAACAAGACCGTTTCAAACCAAGTTATCCCTTCCTCGTGCCATCATACTCTGAGACTAGAAGCCGTGCATAGTCTTGCATAATAAGCTGCTTCCACAACCCCTTACAGAACCCTAGATGTATTGCTGAAACACCGTAGCCTTATGAAGGACTGTGCAATACCTCAATGCCCTTGTAAAATCTCCTTAAGCATTTGTCTGGCAATTACAGAAACATCCAGTTGCATAGTTGGGTTGACAGGCCGAACGCGGGACAGCGAGCGGGCAGGGGGAAGGAAAGCTAGAGGGGGACGGAGGGGTGAGTTAGTTGCCGTCCTGTTGCTTTGCTGGCAGTCCATGTCACACTTCATGTGACACAACTGCGTATTGCTGTTGCCACACTCTCAAGGTTCCAGGGAGACAATACTCGACTAGCGCGTAGAGTGGTGAAAAGAAGAGATGCGCGCTCAACCATGGCCCATTATTCTAGGGGGTCCAGATGCCAAAAGGAATCGGACATCTAATGCAGATCCACTGAAATCGGATTACGGCGGAAGCAAAATGAGTAGAAATGTAATTAGAATCAATGGAAATCTGATTGGATTGCAAAGAAATCCATGGAAATCCATGGAAGTCCAATTAAAATCAATGGAATTCTGATTGGATTCCAAATAAAAATCAATAGAAATCCAATTAAAATCCATGGAAATCTGATTGGATTCCAAATAACGTCAATAGAAGTCTAATCAAAGTCAATGGAAATTTGGTTGGTTTCCAAATGAAATCGATAGAAATCTGATTAAAATCAATGGAAATCTGCTTGGGCTCCGCAAAAAACAATGGAAATTTCATTAAAATCAATGGAATCGGCTCCAGGTATCCTTTCTCTCGTTGCCCTACGCAGACTCAAAACTAATTTTGCGATGCTCTCAAACTCAAACTGTGTAAGGGGGGGCCACGAAGGGTGTCTTCCCTCCCCCTGCCCGCTCTTCCACTCTGGTCGGCCTGTCAACCCAACTATGCAGCTGGAGGACTCTGTAATTGACATACAAAGGCAGAAGCAGCAGCACTAGTCGCAGCTGTCATGGCTGCTGCTGCCGTCGCGGCTGCTACTGACTAAGTGGTGCGGCTGTTGCTGAATCGCCACTCGTCTTGGTCCCAAGCATCCCGAAAAAGATGCCAATGTCTCCTGCAACACTGCCGAGCCTGCACACATGCAAGGCCTGTGAGTCAAGCACAGTGTTGTGTCCTGGTATCCGGCAGAGTGTCCCTGCTACGAAGGTGAGGGAGCGTGCAGGCATTGGCCTCATAGACAAATTGCAGAGGTACAAACGAAAGCCAGCCAGAATTCTCAGCAATCTAGGCCGCCTGCCAGCTGAAAGTGAAACTGAATTTGCGATGGCCGTTTACAGTCTCACCTTGTTCCTGCACCTGCAACAGCACATGCCTCAAACAATCAAGCAATAGGCAAGCACAAATGTCTCATCCTGAAGCTTGCCGCCGGCAGCCACAGCCTGCATGTGCTGTGGTACCTGCACGGCGAAAGGACCTACCACTTGACTTCTTGAAACGTTTGAGCAGAGCCTGAAGCCATGCTGTATCTGAGCACCGCACCCACAAGCACAGCGAGTAGCTCGACCGCACGACCTGTTCGTCCATGCCTGCTGAAGGCTCTGGCTGGCAATGGCAAGTGCAAGAGCGGAAGTGCTCAGCTAATCCGTGTAGACTGTGGGTGGATGCGTGCGCTTTGCTGAGACAGGCCGGTGTGCACGCACCCTTTTTGTAGCTCACCCTCCAGAAAAAGCGACTAAAGCCAGCTGCACTTGGTCTTGGAGTACTGGACTGTTGTACACATCGCCAAGCTCTGTGCCACGCTGTATTGCCGCAGCCGACAAACGACGCGCCTGCTTGAAAGCCAAAAAATCTTTCAGACGCAGATGCCCCAACTGTGAGAGCTTCCAGAAGTAATCCGGCAGCTCACTTGGGCCGCGTGCTCTTCCGCAAAATTGCAAAGCCGTCATCACGGTTGCAGCACCGCCCGCATATTCCAATGGGGCGCCTTCTCAACGTGCCTCCACTCCGAAAGTGGCAAGACATCGTGGAGGCTGAACCCGCCATGTGCTTGAAAGGGTGGCGCCTCGACATTGCGACTTCACCCAGGTTCCGTCCACAACAGCTTCACATTTCTTGCCGCAGTGTTCTGCCCGAGGAGAATGCTTGCAACCTGATGGACCCGAGATAGCCATCTCTAACAGCGAGAGATTGCAAGCAAAGCATCGAAGCCACGGATGCGGCCAGCAGGATTCTGCTTGGGTACCAGGGGGCTCATCGAGTCATCGAGAAGCATTGCCTTTAAGTAGGAATGCTGTGGGCTTTTTCTGCCAGGGTCAGTCCCTGAAGGACCGCCCGCCAAGTCTGAAGAAGCGGCAGTTGAATAAACCTTTCACGAAAGTTGCTAGCTTCGTTGTGAGCTCCTGCCGATGTGTTGCCAGGAATGCAGATGTGATGCTGCCTAGACAGCAGGGCCAAGCCCCCATAGATGCTATGACGTTGATTTCGGAGTTGGTCCCAGCTCTGCAAGCAAATGACGAAGCGAGGCAAGTGCTCCGGCATCAGCTCAACGACGGCAGAGCCTTGCTCAGTTCAGAGTGCTGGAATCCTGCTAAATTAGATGAAGCATACCTGAAGAAATGTTCCAGAGGCTACAACTTTGCTCCAGCCCTTTCGAAAATGTGAGGCAGACGAACCTGGGATGGGGGACTGGAAGCTGATGTTCTGTACCGCCGCTTTGGGGGAAACATCATTTGATGTACCTATCACACAAGGGGCGGACGCAAGTTTGTTTGTTAGCCAGAAACAAACGTTTCCCGGAAACTTTTCGAATCTTTACTATTTGGTCAGAGATTAACCTTCATGGGAAACGTTAGTTTCCCGAACTTACGCGTCCAGAAAACCTTAGTTTGCCCCTGTAAACAAAGGTTTCCAGAAAACATTAATTTATCCAGAAACAAACGTTTGCGGAAAACGTTAGTGTCTGCCCAACAACAAACGTTTCCGGAAAAGGTTAGTTTCCGCCCGAAAAACACACGTTTCTGGAAAACGTTTGCTTCTGCCCAGAAACAAACGTTTCCGGAAAAGGTTAGTTTCTGCCCGAGAAACAGATGTTTCCAGAAAACGCTAGTTAGTTAGTTTCCACCCAAAAACAAACGTTTCTGGAAAACGTTAGTTTCTTCCCATGAAACAAACTCTTCCGGAAAACGTTAGTTTCAACACAAACACAAACGTTTCCGGAAAAGGTTAGTTTCTGTCCAAACGGTCGTGTCTGCCCATGAAACATACATTTCCAAAGTTTCCGACTTAGTTTGTTCTAGGCCCTGGAACGCTTCGGACCCCGCCCCTGATAAGTCTGAACCGAAAGGTTAATTAAACCTGGAAAACTTACGCTTCCAGAAAACCTTAGTCTGTTCTGTAAACAAGGGTTTCCGGAAAACTTAAAATTTCTGTCAGAAACGTTTCCGGAAAAGGTTAGTTTCTGCCCAACAACAAACGTTGCCGGAAAGGCTTAGTTTCTGCCCGAGAAACAAACGTTTCTGGAAAACGTTCGCTTCTGCCCAGAAACAAACGTTTCCGGAAAAGGTTAGATTCTGCCCGAGAAACAAATGTTTCCAGAAAACGCTAGTTAGTTTCTACCCAAAAACAAACGTTTCTGGAAAACATTAGTTGTCGCCCAAAAACAAGCATTTCCCAAGTTTCTGAATTAGTTTGTTTCCACCCCCCCGGCCCCTCCCTCCCTCTCCGCCTTTGGCAGGCTTCGAAATAAACGTTGCTCGTGCGGAAACAAACATGGCAGCCTAAAGTTCGTTCCCCTTTGAAAACAAACCTTTTTGCCTCCGCCATCTTGTCACCTATCAAGCTTAGTAGCCAGGTTCCATCGCTACCATCCACGCCAAGCCAGCACCGTGAGCCCCAACGAGAATGCTCGCCTCAGCATGCGGCCAAGCCATTCAGTCATGCTACCAGCATATCTTAGTCTGTCTTAAAATTGTGTAGTGAACGAACCACACAGGACCTGGCAATAGGTGCCTAATGCGCACTGCGCTGCATGCGAAACCAGTGAGAACTGGTGCAGAAGAGCAAGCGCTTCCAACTGTTGTGTTTGTGTGACGAAGCGAGAGTTCCTTTGGAGCACTCGACGCAGAGGACTCAAATTCTTGATGTGCCGAGGCTGCCCAGCTTCTCGCTGGATGATTAATACTCGCATCACTCGCTGAGATCCATGGCTGTGCTGCATGTTGTGCACCTGTTGACGTACATCGAGGGCAGCGCGCAAACTTGCGCGGAACACTCGCAAGTCTTGATGGCCAACCTGCGTGATAGCCATGTCATACCGGAAGGAGCGGAAACCAACCAGCGCCTCCCTAAAGCAGGACATGTCCCCTTCTTGCGCAACAAAACGAAGTGGGTTGCTAGACAGTAGCTGCAAAATGGCGTCATGAAACTTTGCAAACCGTGCCGTATCTGAGCTCCCTGGCCTATCAACATCCCAGCGGTGTCCACCATTGCGAAGCTTGCTGTCAAAAACAATGCCCAGGTGGGTGTCAGATGTATTCCACCCATGCTCTTGCTTGAGCGCTATTGCAGGTATCCACCAGTGGAGAGCATGCCAGAGATTGGGATAAGGCGTTCCAACTGGAAGTATGAACAGCCTACCAGCAGAAAAAAGATGTCCTGTCATCCCTGTCTGCAATTTTTGCAAGTCTGGTTGACCTAGGGTTGTTAGCCATTTCGTGCTCTCGAAAGCTCCGAATTCTGAGCACAAGGCAGAAGACGCGCCGTCAGAATCCTCTGGTAAGACATGGATCTTGCCGAAACCGAGACAACCTGCCTGGAGCATCTTCGGACCCTTGCACTGCGGTCGATTCCACGGCAGCAATGTGTGTGGACTGCTTCGCCAGGCAAGCAGTCGCACAGCCTCTGCAGGCTGCATGAGAGCATCACCCATGTCTGTCCACGACAGCCCTACCAGACGAGCTATGTTGTAGACCAAATCTTCAGCCGACACGTCCCAAAATCGTTTATCCAAGCAATCTGTCCAGGGCGCTGCCACAAGTAAAGCGAACGAAAGGAAATACAGTTCAGCGGCGCGTGCCCATTTCCGTTGAAGTAGGCACGACTGTGCAATGGCTACGTTTGATGCCACATCGCCAGCCACACAGTTTGTCTTCGATAAAGTCAAATCAAAATGCGACAAAGTTGCAAGCATGCCCTCCGCATCAACACAGGACTGCATCACAGACAAATGATGTGCTTGTTGGCCGGGGTCGACAAGAGACTCTACGAAGAGTGGGTGATGTAGCCAAAGTCTCTTAATGTTGTCGCGCGCTGCAAGGAGTGCATCATACCCTTGACCTGCGCAGGCGCAGATTTCAAATGGGCCGCTACGAGCTCGGCTGAGCAAATCTCGCAGGCGTTTCCACGTCCGCGCTTCCATCTTCAAGAGCCACTTGGCTTCAGGTGTTGGAGCTTCTGCGGGCAAAAGACCCCAGGTCAAGAAGTCAGTGTTTAGCTGGTCCACGAGGATGGCATAGTAGCTGAGTAGCTGGACAATTGCGTGCAAAAGCGGCCCATGTGAACCAGTAGAATTTGCAATCGATTTACGCAAGCGCTCAAGAAAGTCAGCAGCAACATGGAGTGTGGGCCATCGCTGCCTGCGAGGTCTGCCAGCTCGGATTCTGCGAGTCCATCTTGACGCGAAGCATGCGCCAAATTTGCACAAACGGCGCGTGGCCGAGGCTCTGTCCGAATTCTGCAACCAAGTTGTGCGAAACTGAGCCAACTCACTCTGAATTTCCGTTGTCGGGACCAAGCAGCATCTCTGAAATGTAAACAGCTCGTCAAAACAACCCGAGCGCTGTGAAAAACAGCAGGACGCAAATGAATAGCCATCAGACCAACAACCGGCGTCTCGCTGCATTCTACAGTTGCGACCGCTGTGTCCTGTTCGATTTTGTCCTGCTCAGTTTTCGCTGCCACTCAAATGCCCAAAATGCGCTGCGGACAAAGACACACATTAAAAAACACACACACACACACATGCGCACACGCGCACACACAAAACACAAACAGACAGAGACGCATGCAAGAAGCCGGGAAGCTAAGTTAGCAAGCCTGAATGATGCCATCACAGCGCAGCTTGAACTTGCAGAGGCCACGGCATGGAAAGAGCGCTCTGACCCACCCAGGATGTTCCTCCGCAAGGAGGAGGCTGGGCTTTCCGTCCACAGGGGGGAAGCAATTACAAGTAGCCGCGCAACCCTTTCATGAAACCTGGGATGGGCCTTTGCACCTTGAGCACGCAATCGCAAGCCGGACTGCGCGAGAGAAGGGTTCTCAACATGAAGGCCCGAAAAGGCAAACAGAACAGGATCAAATGAACTTCCTGGTTTTGCGCACCGATCCCTGGGGGCAAAGCCGAAGCACTCTAGGCCCAAACCCTAACCTCTAAACTACCAAACCCTAAGCTCTAAACTACAGCCTTACTACGAGCCACACGCAAGAGCAACGCACTCCAGCAGGCAATCAAGCTTTCTTGATTGTGTTTGGAGCCTGAAGCAGGAGCTTGAGGTCTGGCCGTGGCAGTCTGTTCAATTCTGCGCGTGGCATGGTCGGCGCGATTCTTTCTGCAAACGCCTCAACCTCTGTCGAAGATATTTCGGCGTTCACCTCCGCACCCCGACATCTTGAGAGAGGGTTGGTTTTCACAGGTTTGATTCCAGGCCCCGCTGCCAATCTGCCCTGACAATGCTTTCGAATCTTTATCAGGTTTGCTTTTGGGGGTGGCCAGGCCTCCCAGGTTGTTGAGCCCACTGTAATCATGGCAGCTAGGCTCCGTCTAAACCATGCATCTGAAGAAACGAGCCAGCCCAAAGAACACAGTTTTTTAAACTCAAGGTGGCTGCAACGGACAAGGTACCGAAGATGTCAATGAACGGTCAGTTTGATGTAGGCATGTTTAGTGCCGAAGGCATCCTGCGTCATGGCCAACTGCCCATCGCCGTCTTCCTCGTCAATCCATATCCTGTTTGATAGTGCATGCTGAGTCAAGAAAATGCCTTCAAGGATAAGGTCCAGGCACCGCGTGAGAGCCAGGAACAACTGCATACGTCACCTTCAGCCATGCTATGCAACGGAAAATGGAACACAATCCACTCCTGTGCCTCCAACTTCACGGTGAAGTCATGCTCTCTCTGCCATTCTTCTTCCGGCAGTGACACCTCGCAAGGTGTAGCCTAGTGAAACAGGAAGAAGAGTATGGAAGAGCAACTCTGAGAGCCTTGAGAAGCTCTTCACCGTCAAGCACAGAGCTCGGCATGCAGCTGAACTCCAACCTGAAGCAGGTTTCAACTCTTCACCGAAGTCCATCCCGGCTGATGGTGTCCTTGTGTCTGTTGAAGCAACACGTATTTCCTGGATCTTCAGGCACCTCAAGGTAAGCAGAGCTTCACGCCAGTTGCACCAAGGTAAAGTTATTCAGCAATGCAGTTTGCTGGAATCCAGGCTCATGCGAGCAAAAGCAAACCTCGGGCTGAGCCTCCGCGGCACTTGAACTCAACCCTGACATTCAAAAGCATTACAGGCAGCATCTGCTTCGCACCTGCTGCGCGCTAAGCTCCAGCATGCAATGAGCACTCAAGCTGCGTGCCTCAGCATGGATGTGCAGAAAATATTCAGACTTGAATGCGGGGTCAGTTTGGGCAACGGCCTCGAAGTCTGGCACGAAAGTCAATGCCTGGATGTGATGCATGATAGTCTTGCGCGGCTGCGAACTGCGCCATACGTAGGGCTAGGGACCCGCGCAACCCTGCGAATGGTCATGAGCAGGCCGCTTTGCTGGCAGCAGTCCTGAAGGGCGAGCTGAAACATACAGAATCCCTGGATTAAAGGCAGTTGCGCAGGCTTTCACTCGCTTGAAGCAGTCCCTTTGAGTCTGGACATGGTACTCACCCTAAACCTGTACTGCAAAAAACAAGCCTGTTGAATTGGTTCTGAGATGTTCTAAGCTGATAACCCAGCCTTAAAATCCTAACCCATAAATTCTGCGTCCGGCAGCCTACATTCCAGCGTTATCGGCTGCACCTGCTCCCCTCCAGAAGAACCGCAGCCCATCAATTGCTGAAAGACTGAGTTGAGGCTTCTCTGACACTGCACTCCCCAGCAGGAAGCGGCTCTCCTGTGACTAGTCTGCTTACCGGAGCCACACATGCAGCATGCAGCCAATGTAGCGGGAAGCTATACGGGTGCAGATCCTAGATGTTCCATTTTGGGCATTTTGTGGCGCAGTGTTTGTCCAAAAGCGTTTGGTGGAGTGGAGCTGGGCATCATGAAAAAGCTGAGAAGCCGGCCATCTTGAAATGCGAGACTCCTGCGAGCAGGAAGGACTCGGAGCGGCACAGCGCTCTACATGGAAATTCAGACTCACCGCCTCGTCAACGGACTTCAATCGGACGACAGGCTCGGGGTCAGTTACCTGAGGCCTTGAAATTGAAAATCTTTGAAAATAAGAAGGCCTTTCCTTTCGGCCGGATGCATCCAGCCGTTCACGGTGAAAAATCTCAAGCCCCAGACGAACAAGATGACGAGCGGCCGTGAGGGACTTTAGCTCAGCATGTGTGTCAAGTCTGAGCCCCAGAGTCTGCCGCAAACATCTGACATAAGTGATCGTTCCATGATGTTCCATTTCTCTGGCATCCTGTAACGCGGCATAGCGCCTTCTATCCCAAACGAAAGCATTCGTTCTTGCAACGCATGCAGTTTGCCAGTCTGATTCGAGCGATGCCAACCGAATTACAACCATGTTGGAAGAAGGCCAAACAATCACTATCAGCCCATCACCCCCCGGAAGACGGACCACGAGGAAATCAAAGCCTCCTGCAAAGCAACATGGCTCAATTAGATGCATTTAGCGAGCTTGTTCTCGCTATACAAAAAACAAAGTGACACAACCTCAGAGTCAGAGCCGCTGGTTCACCATGCAAGTATGATAATCATCAGGCACGCTGGTGCCGCTAGTGGCAGCATTCACACGATCTTTGCAATCATGCACCAGCTTGGCTCTCGGGCAGGCCAATGCGCACGCTTGGCCCTCTACTAGATCCAAGCCACTCAACCCAGTGCTCAGACCTACCACGAACCAGCGGACAGTGGCGCAGTTCTTTCTTACAACACGTAACAAATCTCAGGGCACTGCAGGGATACAGCTGGCTCGCGGGATCCACGGAAAGTGCACCTCTTTCTGAATGTTAAGGCTTGTTTGAGGCGTTCTTCCATGCAGACTGCAAGTCAGAGAATGAACGTCCGTCCGCCACAGCTGAGCTGCATGCAATTAGTGGTGACAAGAACTCACTCTGTGTGGTTTATCCATGCTTGCCCAACTCTTGGCAACTGTTTACCACGACTGGCCACTTACCGCTTCGTCCCTTTTTAATCCTAACTTCTTGCAGGTGAAGACGAAAGGCTTCAGGTTAGAAATTGACCAATGTCATGACTCATCCGGCCAGCTGTTAAACTGCCTTCTGCCGGATATGCAGCCCCCCCACACCCCAACAGAAAGCTACAGGAATCGCTGCCAAGAGGGCCTGCTTTTTACGACGTCCACGCGAAGCAAGGCTTGGACGAGTTACTGTAAGGGTTCTCAACCACGAAATTGCAGACAGACGGGTTTCGGATACGAACAAGCACTGAACAACACATCACAGATGTGCTGCCATCGTGTTGAGTCTTCTTGAAGGCTCATACACGGCATATGGGAAAGTGAAGAAAATGTAGGGATAGTGGCAACCATAGGAGAATTCTGCACATCTTGGGTTTCTCCCGGAAAGGGAGAGAAAGAGCAAAAAAAACACCCAAAAGAAGAAAGACCGTCGCAACATGTCCAACCCTGCCGACAATTTCCCGAATTGGGAAACATTCAGCACCCCGTGTGCCATGAAGTTCAAATGTGCTGGATTCTTCCCAAGTTAGGGACATCAAATCTAGTCTGAGATTCTCGACTCCTCCGGATGTTCCAGCGGCCCCTTTGTTCTCATGTGTGCGTTCTCATATTCCTGATGTTAAGCATGTCCTCTGCAGTCCTCACATTCGGATGATGACCCATGTTCCTTTTTTGGGCAAATTGTCATACTATCTATTTTCCATGGTCTATCTAACGAAGCTACCTGATCTTCTCCGTGCTTCTCGCATTCCTGCTGCTGCACGTGCATTCTCAATACAGGTGTCCAGTACCTAAGGCTTGCTATCAAAATTAACCAACTAACTTTTTCGGCTCATCTTCTCTCAAACTTGGATAACTCATATTAGTCTGACGATCCGCGATGGCGCTAGTATCCCCACATGTTGCAATGGCATTCCAAATACTCCGCAGGTACTCACATCTCAACCCCCAAAACATCTAGGCAAGCAAAAGCAAGCCAAATATCCAAACTTCCGAAAAAAACTTTAGCGAAGACTGTGCTCACATGGCTACCGCTCAGTATGAAAG
>CAJNIZ010042604.1:150918-164395 GCA_905231905.1 Symbiodinium pilosum | reverse complement strand
TCAGGGCACGTGGTTTTGATCAGTAGCCACATCACAACCCCAAAAACATCTAGGCGAGCAAAAGCCAGCCAAGTATCCAAACTTTCGAAGAAAAAAACTTTAGCGAAGCTCTGTTTGACTTTCGTCGCAAGTCTTTGGAGGTTGTGTTGCGTTTGGCAGTCATGGAGGTACACGTGGACAGCAAACACCCATAAACTCAACGACCTAGCAGAAGTCCTGCATCCTTGTGAAATCGTTCTGTTTTTGGTTTTGTCCTGACAAAATCGAATTAAGAAAGACCCCCAAATCTACATAAGATTCAGTATAGGACTAGCATCGGCCAGATTTTGAGTTTTTGTATTTGTGGTTTGTTTATTTTTTTCCGAATGCCCGGCAGTGCCCGTGCGGATCCGGCCTTGACGAACCCTGAGATCCGATCCTGGCAGGGGAAACACCTTTTCGCTGTTCTGCAACCTCCCAAACCCCAGTGCGCGCAGTCCAAGACTTGTACTTGGAGAACTGTAGCACTGGAAACGTTTTTTCCGAATCCTTCCAAAACCCTTCCGGACATGGAGTCAAGCACTTTGCCATGGAGTTGGTACTAGATTTCCGGAGCTGACTTGAAAGCTCAACAACCATCCAAGATCGGAGTCGTGGACTAGTTTTATATTTTCGCATGTTTGGGGTTTTCCATTTTTCTACACGGTTCTAATGCTTGTCCTTGAGCTGCTCTAAAGGTTGAGGGCGTCCTGTTTTCTGTTCTACGCAGTGCCTTTTTTTCCTGACTTCGAGAAACCTTAATCCATGCGCGCCCTGCCCAGGGAACCAAGAGGCACGACAAAACTGACGGATGTGAGGCAGCAGCCCGCCGTGCCGACTACCAATGCTCCTGTCCAGATGCCAGGGCGCTCGACGTCTGCTAGTACAGGCAGCTGATCCAACACAGGCTGCGACACGGCGACACGTCTTGCACATCGAGCATGTCAAGCAGCAAAACAACCGCGCAACATCACTTTCAGGACCAAACGAGCTGTGAGTGAAGCTGGCGGCACGGCGTATAAGCTGTGGGGAGCTTGTGCAGAGTCACCCGCAATGCCACTTCAAGGCACGTGCTATCACGCACTGCAACGGGCTTTCTGGGCTTGCAGAAGGCAAGTTGACAGTGGACGGTCGTGGCGAGCAGTTTTGTGAAGCGATTCCGGCAGAAACGTGATACCGCGCACTCCAGCACGGGTGTTCAGGAACGAAGCCGTAACATGGAAGCAAAAAATTGGCAGACAAGCTGAGCTCCGTGGAGAACGTAGCACGCTTATTTGTGTTGAAGTTACCCCCTGGCACTCTGATCGAGCACAAGGACTCTACGTCCCCATGACGTGTCCAGGCATGCTCATGCCGGTCCAGCACGCCGCGTAGCATCGGATGCGCTTTAGTGTGGACATATGAAGATGGGGACCGTCACAAACAATTACGCCGTGGTGACGGTGTGTTTTGCTGCCAAAAGTTTGTCCTTAGCCAACACAACAGCCGCAAGGCTAGGGGCGCAGGGACTCCGGTACTTGGCTCGCAGATGCACTGCCCAACCCGTGACGCCAGCGATCGTGAGCGCGAGAACGAAGAGAACGTCGCAGCTTTTTAAAATTTGGTCTGGCTGTCAAAAAATGGGTGGCTTCAACCTCAAGAGGCAGCTGGCCAAGGTTCACGCTGGTTATGCGCCAGGAATTGCCGCAGCGCGCCGCAAAGTTTCCCCGAGCGCTCGTCTACTCAGCGACTACTTCTACTACAAGGCAGCTCGCAAGACTTTGCCGCGGCTACGGAATGCGGTCGGAATAAGACTCACCCTCATGTGTCTGATATCTACGAATCTACGAGCTCTGAGACTTGACCAGGCCGGTCTAGTGTTCCGTTTAGTGGGGTAAAGCTTCCAGGGCTTCCACAGGATCGTAAAATATCAGAATGCACAGGCGCCTGCTAACTTTGCAGCTTGCAGACGTGGCACGGTAACCGATTTCGCAGAGTTGCCAACAAAAGCGCCTCCATATCTCCAGAACGAGTTCTGCGCGGAGCGTTTCAGTGGCTGACGCTCGGCACGTTTTCAAAACTGTCACGACTCCTCCTCATCATGGCGATAAGATGTGGCATCCAAGCTTCTGGGCAAGCATCTTTGGCACCTCTGCTGGCAGCAGTGCCGGGAGCAATCCCTTGGAAGCGCGACATGCGCCCTGGGAAGCCAAGCTGCAAAGCCGAAATATGTATGAAGGCAAGACAGCAGGCGCTGTGAAAGAAGCTGGTTCTATAGAGCGCAATCCTGTCAAAATAATTCACAGGAACACCGGAGTGAACACGGACCAGGACCAGGACACAACATCCTGGGCTTTCGCCTCGCCGTCAGCTCCAGTGGACAAGACGCGGCCGCAACAGACATGTGTAACCACCATGTCTCGTTCACTGGCTTCACGCTGCTTTCAAAGTTGCTCGCTGCTGGCAGTGTTCCCATGTTACTGCTGGCTCGTATTCGCAAAATGTCGCGTGGAATTTGGCGCAAATGCTCTGCAAGGAGAGCAAAAAGCTGCACGATCTCCTGGTCCACGCAGGCATCCTGTTCCCCAGTGGTGCGACGCACCCCTTGAACCGCGTTGCGCTCACAAAATATTTTGTAAATCAATCCGTCGTCTGCGAGGGCCACTGGGTTAACGCATGCTGGCCGCGTGGGCACGTCGGACATCACGTGTACAAAGTTTGCACATGCGTGCACCGCATTGTCCATGTGGAGTGCTGGCACATTGCGTACGTTTCAGCGCTAGGTGGTCTCTGCCTGCCAGAGGCACAGAAGCGCGGCCACAAGAGAAAGTACGTATGAATCAACAAGAACTTCCACGCAAAGATCAACGTCACAGTTTGAACTGCATGCCAGAGGTACTGCACCATGGCCGCAAGAGAAACCATGCCAAGATCAAGTGCAGCCACGCTTTGGTGAACATACGTGTGACATGCCAATGCAAAAGTCTGTGGCACTGTGGCTTGTCAGATGAATGCAGGTTTGTCTGGCAAAGGTGTAGCTCGGTCCTGGCTTTCGTCAAGGCATTTGATAAAAAGATTCTGGACATTTGCACGCAAAGCCTCTCACCAGACTCGGGCCTCCGCACCGTCAATACTAACGAACTGCTCAACGCAGACCGCAAATTGTGGAACGAGATCTCCAGCTTGCACAGCGAAGGGTGGACCCTAGACGAAGCACTGCACGAGATGACAAGCATTAGAGCAGATATCCACGCACTGCTCCAGCCCCGTGCTCGTCCACCAACCCAAAAAGGCAATGGCAAAGGGGGCAAAGGTGGCAAAGGTCCAGGTAAAAAGGTGGCAAGGTCCAGACACGCCTTAAGGACGACAAGCAAGTCGCTGCACTGACAGAAACCATGAAGAACCTGCAACTCAAGCACGGCAATAAAACACTCTGCCTTCGTTTCAACCGCACCGAGTGCAACGACAGGAACTGCAAGTTTGCACACCTCTCATTTTAACCTCATATATTCAGTGGTTCCATGGTCCTCTGGTCTCTTGGTCCCCGAACATTATGCCAAATCTTGCAACCTATCCGCTTTAAAAGTTCTGAGGGTGAGATTTGGGGAGACTTGGTGAGAAATCTTCCTGGAACACTGCTTGCCATTTGAGATTCAAGATTTGGGGGGCTTGATTCTCTTAGGGGACACCCCTTGCGATTTAAGATTTTGGGAGACAGTTCTGTGAAAAAAATGTTGGGCGGGATTTGCGGACTTGATTCTCTGAAAATCAAATTCCCAAATCTCAAATCTTAAGGGCTGTCCCTGTAAGATTTTTCAGACAAAGAGTCACCAAATCTCACTGCAGCATACCACTTTCCACCATATTACTGTCCAGAACTTGTCGAAACCTCCAGGCGTCCCCTTCAGCTTGTCTCGTCCCAGAATAGTCGCCCACAGCGGCTGGTAGCACTTGCCCATGGAGTCAATGGCTTTGCCTGACCAAAGGATTCCAACTTGTGCCATGACCACTGCTACAATTCACAAGACCATAATCAGGTGACTGACGGATCTGACGGCTATCCCTGGTCAGGGGACCACTGCCCGCCAGAAGATTAGGGCCGTTATTACCGTGGCTCGCGCAAATATTACTGGCTCCAGCAAAAACACCTGGATCACCAGTGGAATACTGCGTTCCTTCAGCCGAAACGTTAACGCTCAAATGAGCACCTTGATCTCCACTTGACCTCATCGCTGTAGAGCTATAGGTGTGTAAAAGGTCTCCGCCAGAGGCCCTCGAAAAGAACTGACCACGAGGGTCTATTACTGAAGGTTGGCCTGCACGACCTTGCACAACCTGCTCTTCACCACTTCTTTTCATTCCTGAGAAGCGCAGTGGTGGCTGTTTGGGCTCATAACCTGCCGGTTGCTGAACTATGGCAAGGCGCACGAGACGTTGTCCTTTTTATAACACGCCAAAAAGCAAGCAAAGAACAAAAAAAGTCATGTGACTCGGTAACTACTCACTACAATTTTCAAGAAAAACGATGCATGACTGCTATGACTCTGTACATGGTTCTATACATGTTGAACGCCTAACTGAGAGGCTATGAGAGGCTTAAATGGCCGCGGGTCGTGCACGCAGACATGCCCTTGTACTGCAGCAGTTGGGATAAAATACAAAATTAAAACAAAATTCGTGCGAAACCTCCAAATGACAATGAGCGACAGGGGGAGAATAACAAAATATACCCCCAGAATAAAACTGAATACGCATCCCCTTGTAAACAAACAATGTACTGCCAGAAACGTCTTGTTCTTGTCTGGTCTACGTACCGTGCGTCAGAGCTCATGAGAGCAGCTTTGACGAGCCCTGTTGGCCGTTTTCCGTTCATGGAGCTTCCAGTTGCATGTGTGGCTGTGGATGTGCGCGCTTGCTTAGAGGGTTCACACTGCCATGCAGCCTGCAGACATTACAGTTTGACATTGTCTTCAAGCTTTTTTGCTGCCAAGCATCCTGCAAAGATTAGCTTCCAAATTTGCCGTGGAATTTATCTCACTCCTGTGTCCATTGCTATGCCCATTAGGAGGCGCAGAGTGCGCGTGTGTGGACATCTGAATGCAAGGTTTCTAATTTACTGTTTCCAATACTTGCAAGAGGTAAGTTTGTGATTCCTGGACCTGCGGGTACCTGGAAGGGGTGTGTTTTCAGGCTTTTGCAATAGGTTATCAAACAGGCAGGCGCAATGGTGTCAAAACATGTCGGTGCAGACATACCTCACAACCAATATTGTCAATTTCAGTTTCCATTTTAGTCAACTTCACCACTCAACGGTGAGTAGGCAGCACCAGCAAGCAGGAGCCTCAAAGGACTCAGTCGACCACAAAGCAAGGCCTCAAGGCTTCCAAGCTTGATATTTGAGATGTTCGTACTATGCTGCCTTTCCTGCCCTTGTACATGCATGTACAGGCTGAAGATTTCAGCTGAAGGATTTTCCTGCGGAGACAACATCAAACAATCAACCTTACTGATAGCATTTCGGGCAGCGAGAACGCTGTAATGCCGTGTGTGACAGCAAGATCAAACTTGCCAGCCTTACCTACATGGTAACATGTTGCCGGGGGAAATGGATTCTAGAAATCCCTTCCCTATGTCAACAACACCTCCTATAATAGCAGGAAATATTGCAAACACACAAATCCTCAAAAACACAGATTCTGGAATACTGCTTACCAATTTGTAGAAGTGGCCAACCTAGTTTTCAGGCTCGGGCTAAGTCTAAAGTTTGCAAAGGCTGCTGCTGCCTTAACAGTGTCTCTTATGGCCGCGATGAAAGCGTTTTTTATCAGCTTGCTTCCCGAAGCATCGAGATTCCTGAGTCTCTCCGAGAAACATTGACGGCACGGTATGCTGGTTGCATGTCTAAATTGTTTAAGCAGTGGCAGTTTTCCAGGATAACGCTTCCGTCACACAATTCATTGAAAAGAGGTAGGAGTAAAATTGGAGCGCATGCAGCTCAAGCCCTCGTGGAGTATTTCGGACAACCCAAATGGCATTTAACTCACTGTAAACAAGACGCAACCTCTTGGGTTGAGCTGACCATTGACCTCATTTCTCAATATGGCTGTGTGGGCGGCTTTCTTGACGAAAGCTGCAACATGAAGAAACTTTCAGGAAACTTTCGTGCTGCGGTCGTTAAATTGTTCAAAGAAAACCCTATTCCCATACAGCGATTCAGCAGCACGAAACGTACGGCAGCTTTTTCGGCCGCAAAGGCATCCGGAGTAGGGATTGCCAAGCAATGGCACAATCCGGACTTCTTGCTAGCAACGCTGTTTAAGCTTCCGCAATCCCTACTTCAACAGGGTTCTTACAACCCAAAGACTTCCGGGTGTATGTCAATGTGGTCCCCCGTGTTCCCTTTCTCTTTGGCGCAACGTTGAGGAGATTTAGGTGGGTTCTGTTGACTCATTTTGCCACTCGCTGTGAGATGCTTGGCTCGCCGCCGGCTTGAATGTTTGTATCCTACTTTCGAGCGTCGAATTGCTTCAGCTCGGTTGTGTTGTGCCCAATTCGTCCGCAACTGTCCCGTGGGCTGAGAGTGACATGTCCAAAAAAGTAGAAGGGGCCAATTACCCACCCCCACAATGAATGAAAGAAGCATAGGTTGTTCTTCTTTTCATCGAAGTTTTTTATTGGTTTAGAAAGGAAATTGATACAGGAATCTCAAGGCAATCGAATTCTTCAGTTAGGCATCCCTGAATTTCCTAGATTTTAATTGATGTTATAAGATTGTGTTATACAGGCATTTCCTTTAAAACAAGCTCTGTCAATCAAATTTCACAAATCAACCAAATAATCAGAAAGTCAAGCCACACCAAAAAACACGTTTCATGTTTCAGCTGATAAGGATATCGGACTCTGACAAGACTTGGGCCTTCTCGAAGCCATTCAAGACATGATCCCACTTCAAAAAAACCACGATATTTCAGGCCGGATGGTGTTCATCAGTGTGGGGGGGGGAAGGGTCGCATTCGGAGCGTCTCGTTGTCCAGCACTGTAGACGGTGTAAAACTCAAATCCTGTTCGCCGAAAATCGAGCTCCCGCCCAGGGCATCCTTTGCACACAGGCTTGGGCAGGTATCCCGTTTGGATCCATTTGGTGCTCGTTGCGATGTGCAGAAATGTCCTTGTGGTCTTACAGTGTTTGGGTCCTGCATAGTGCGCGGCCACTGCTATCTATAGGGATGAGAAGGCCGGCTCAGAACCAACCTGGCATGATGGGTCGACAGGGCACAAGAATGCTGCTGCAAAGGCAGCACTACAAAAGGTTACGCATTAGCTGTCGGGATACCCCTCCCTGCACGTTGACGCTCCCACTTTGTCAGCCTCGAGGCAGCTCTTAGAAGTTGGCTCGCAATCTCAAGCTTCATTTAAAAGTTCCACACGCATGGGTAACCAACATGGGTGCTTCTGCACATCCGCGAGGCTGTTCACTCTTTCATGCCCACCTCGGTTTGGACCCACCACTAGCACCAGCACCACGACTATATCATCGAGACGCAACGATGACAAGAGGACCACCTTTGTTTGGATTTTGTGACATCCTCAAACTATGGGTATGAGCAAGCTTTCCAGCACTAACATAAGCTGTGACCGCATCATGACGCAGGCAGCGACACCTTCTGTCCTCAACCCAAATCTCCACCTTGCACATTCTTCTATTCCGGGTCTTTTTTGCTGCGAAATCTGCATAGGAGGCCGGCCATCCAATGATCGTGACTGGAACTCCATCGGCGCAGGACACCGCTAGTCGCTGTTTCGAAGCTGTCGAAAATTTCCACCTCAAATAAGCCCGCTGAAATGAACATGCACAACCCAAACCTATGCTTCATGCGTGCCAGCTTGTTGACAGCATGATCCAGTATCCATGATCGAAACTCCTGAACTGCTGCCAGCAATGAGAGGACCAGCGTGTCCAAGCAAACAAATCAAAAGCGTCCTTGATCATGGGGGCAGCTTTGGCGTACGAAATCTGCTGGCCTGCACTTTGGTAATTGTACCGGTCTGATAAGTAACGACCACTGCTGCAATCACACAGCCTTTGCTTGCTAAGGATGCTAAGGCGAGGGCCGTTACTTCGGGTGCTGTTCTGCAGCTGCGAGCTGGTTGGGATCTTTTTATTGTGATCCTGGCAGGTTGTTAGCAACAGGGTTCCCCTAAACTCCACTCATGGCGGCTGGGCCAAATAGTCACACAAGGTCCCGTAGCGGCCAAGAACCTGCGGAATGGTTGGTCCCGATGAGTGGGGGGGGGGGTCTTTCATTGTGCGAAGTTGCACTGTTTAAAATATTTTCTGAAAGTAAGATTAAAAACTGATTTGCTTTCCTAATCCAAGCTGCTCTTACTAGAATGTTGAATTAGGATGTTTGCCTCAAGAATCTTAAGCTTCAGGGATTCAGTTTTAAGGCCAGGTCCAAACTACAAATTTCTTGTTGAACCGCTTATTCGAGGAGGCCAGGCAATCAATTTTGAAGGGTCCTCAATAATAAGAATATTTGGGGGGCCCTCAATTGTCCAAAATTCTCGGGCCCCTAGGGATCGCAGACAGCAAGAGCCTTTCCTCTGAAGTTGAGTTCAATTTGGAACAGCTGAGCTCTGCAGCGCTCCTCCTCTTGAATTTGATGGAAAACAGATTCAGAGCTCAGGACTTTACTTCCGAGCTGAGGATACCCTCCTCCTGTTGAATTTAATTTAGAACTACTCAAAGCACATTTCGAGCTCAGGACACCCTCCTAACTCCTTACCGAGTCTGAGCTCCGGAAACCCTCCTCCTATTGAATTTAATGCTGGGATCCAGATTCGTTTGGGGGAGGGACCCCTCCCCTATTACATTGCTGTGGGGCTACTAACCAGAAACGCACATTAAGCGGCGACATTTGGTTTGCGCTGACGCTGACATTGCGGAGGTTGAAGCAAGGGTTAAGGCCGCATTTAAGATTCGCCTCGTTGGCAGAAGCATCGGGCGGGTCTACGATATGAAGGCGACCTGGCACGGGTCCCCTTGGCTCAGTCATTTTCTGCGCAGAGTGCAAGCCAGCACCTAGCGAGTGTTCCTCTGCTGTTGGCAGAGCCTGCCAGGAAGATCCAGGAAGTCAGGATCTCAGAGACCTAGGAACTGCAAGCGGCCTCATCTGGAGGAGCTTGTCGTCTCCCTCGCACACACACCACAGCGTTGCTAAGCATGGATGGGAGTGACGAAGCCCCCGTCTCCACGAGTCGTTGTTCCGCAGCAGCGCTCGATCAATTTCATTGCGCCAATGCCTCAAAGTATGAGACACCATGGTGCGCCCTACGTACAGCATGTGCAGCCGACGCAGGGATTGCAAGTGTAGGATCTGCACGCATCATCGCACTCAAAACCGAGCTTCACCTTACGGTCTGCAGGATTCTGCAGGGGACCAATTAAAGCAAGCACCCGCCCGTACCAGGCTTGCTGCCTACAATATGCAAAGGACGGGGCAATATTATCGTTGTTCTGCATCATTTGTCCGACTGCTTCCTCTGTCGGCCTCCCGAGGTCAAAGAAATTCATGTCCACAAGGCCTCTGTGCATGTCTTGCATCACCACGCTTTCGCGTCGTCTGTCACTAGCCTATCTCTAGCGCATCCGCCATCACCGGAGGCTAAGACAGTCACGGCTGCAACATGCTGCAACGATGGCTTAATGCTTAACCGGTGGCAGAGCGACGCCTAGCGAAACATATGCACATACATGCGCGGTATTGGTGTTCCCTTGCCTCAATCAAACTAGCAGCCAGATGAGCTTAGGGTTGTTGCGGATTATCGTGTATTGCTATAGCGTCCGTGCGCCATGCGTAACCGGAGAAAAACCTCCAACCCCCGGCGCTAGAAATGTGTCCGTAGTCAGCCCCATATCTTGATCTCAACATGATGGGACTTCACATGCTGAGCGCGCTCTTACTTACAAGCATGGCTGCATATGAGAGCAAGACTCGCTGCCTTCCGAAGAACTGCCCCATTTGCTTTTGATGGGAAAACCGCAGGCATTCGATCTTGCTGCTGTAATTGTCCTCAGGCGCGATGAAAAAAACCCGCATGCTCCTAAGATAAGGTCAATTCACCTTGATGGCTAAAGCGAGCTCACGGACCGCATTGGAGTCCAGCCAATTGCTCCTGGCATGGAAGATTCAAGGGGCTTGGTGTCAAGCAGAGAAAACAAACTGGAGAAGGCGTGCTCGAGGTTCAAGGTCTTCAGCGATGAGTTGGACCGCAAGGCGCTGGCAAGCTGAACTCCTGATGCCTCATTGGGCGGCATCCACAATCATAGTCAGCCAGCAACTGAACTCACAAAGTTCTCTGATCCAGCCTGACACAAGCGCCTAAGGCATCTTAGGGACTTGGCAACGAGGCTTCCACGGTTTGCGGCAGCTAGCAAAGAAAATCTTTCCAACACATTCCCTGTGCTGTGTGTGGGCTGCCCTCGCTCTGAGCGTTTGTTTCAGCACTCTGTCTCACCTGACAGCTTGTGGAGACATGTTCTTACGGCTGGGGGAGGCTGGCAACCATTCTCATGATCGAGCATGACTGCGCGCTCCTACTCCTGGCTTCCTCTACTTGGCTTGTCGCTCTTGACTTTCTGTGTCCGCGCGCCCAAAAAGCAGTCGCCGGCAAAAGTAGCAAAGACGCAGGGAGAGTTGAGGCAACCAAAGATGGACAGCGTAAACGAACTACAGGTTGAAGGCAGGCCCATCTTCGTGCAACCCTCCCCTCCACCCAAGCTTTCACCACATGCTCTCCCATCCTCCCTTCTGGCAAGCGGCCGTCTGGAAGCTTCGACTGGACAACCCTGAAGCCAAAGACTGAGGACCACTGCTTCAAAAGCGGACTCAGCAATTGAAGCGCCAGCACACCTCCAGCGTCGCTCCATCAAGCCACCCCCTATGCATGCTGCATCATGCTGCAGTTTGCAAAGCAACCAAATGCTCGTAGCCGTGAAATTGACAAGGCGCTATCAACTATCAGCGCTTCCCATCTTGCGTGGTACCAGGGTACCAAGCTTTTCAAAGCATCCCCCTCATGTACCTGTAGCGAGTAATTTGAACATGGCCAAACTCCCAAGTGGTGGTTTCATGAAACGCCTCGGACGCCTCCTGGGCAGGTCAAGAAAACTGCAAGGGCATGCAAGGGCTATTTGAGTTTCCTACAGCTGCACAGCGGGACAGCAACAGTCAGTGAAATACCAAGGAGATCTGGGTGGATGCATGACGATGTTTGACATGCAGCCTCCGCACGTCAGACATGTGCCTGAAGAAGGTGCGCTAGGAAAACGTCATGACAAACATCAAGCACAAAATCAAAAGAGACATGCAGCAGCGCAAGGCTCATTTCACACAACCCCCAAAACAAAAAGACTCTCGGCCAAGATACTTTGCAAATCTTTGCAGCCTCTCGCACACACCCCTGCAAATCCTACAGTCAACAAACGAAACGACACAATGCATCCCACACCATAGGATCGGGGTGCAGCCGAACTTCATGACCTTGTGAGCCGGACCTGTTATTTTGAAGGGGAGGGACGGTACTGCTCCGCATTTGCATTGCTCCACGTTACTCAGCTCTCCTGCATCGTCAGCCCTTGGTTTTAGTGTTTTTGAGGTCCCCATTTAGCGGTGTTTGTTGAAACTGCTTTGAGCTACAAGTGCTGGATTGCCTGAAGAGGGCTTTCTTGCCCAACTTCTTGGAGACTGGTGGCCTTCTGCTTGTGGAAGCGTAGCTCTTCCTCTCTGCTGCCTGACAAGTTAAGAAACTTGCCACGGGGCAGCTCACCGGTTTTCAGGTTCTCTGGCTTTGCCTGTACACTTTGGACCATTTGCTAACACTCCTGACCATGAGACCAGGCTCATGCAACAAACTCTGGTTGGCGCTGGCAACATGCAACGAATACGACCAATACAACGAATGCTTGCTCCTCCTTCCCTCATCCCCCATTCGCCAGTGTCAACGTCAAGTGCTGGTCCTTCAGCAAATTGGAGTTTGAAAGCGCCAACTTCTCGAGGTGCGTGTTCCTCGAGCTAGTTTGCAGCATTGCAAGAGTCAAATGCACATCATGGAATCATGGATTGAGTTTGCTTTGTGCCAGCCTTGCCATGGCCTCCATCAGCTTGGGAGCAATTCGTCTTTCGACGTGTGGTGGTGGCATGTGCCTCCAAGCTCTGCAACAGAAAAAATGTGTCAGCAAAAGCATGCCGACTCCTACCCACTTCTGACAAGGCTCATGTTGCTAAAGTTGAGATCCGTCAGGGAAGGGTCGTCCAGCCAGGCTCGGTGGACCTTTACATTTCGAGCACATGCCTGCCATGGCAGAGGCTGACACATTTTGGCATTGAAAGCGTCGCTTGGACGGACACCATCCACACCATCCAGTCACCATAAGCCCTGGCAACACACCATGCGCAATGCTCCCCCTACGCACATCTACAAATGCCACCTTGTCTTGCAGGGCTCAGGCAACATGTCGCTAATCTCACGAACCTTTGACCAACGACAACACCAGTGAAGTCCACTGATCGCACACAGCTGGTGCACGGCTGGCTCTGCGCTCAGCACAGAACGGACTCCACACGAGTAGCAAAGTCCTGCAAAATTTAGATGCTCAACCACTGCCACGTTACCCCTAGGCCCTAAGCTATACATGATGCCGCGCCTCGTTGATGGACATGGCAACGTCCTCGCATTGCTCATCATCTGGAACATCGTTCACCTGCAAGTACAAGCTGAAGAATCGGGCGCCGAGAGTAGCAGGGGTCAAAAAATCGCAAGAATTGCCTTGAGCAAAACCTCTGCCACCGTGGCCTCAAGCGGCGCTTGCTGCTTTGCAATCTTACAACATAAAGTTCATGGATCGCAGCGGAGCAACCGGCAACCCATTTGTACCGTGATTCTTCCAAATACTTTGTGCTTTGCTGTTACCTCCGCCGGAGTTAACACACATCACCCGGTGAGAATACACATCATCTACTGCGGACGCTGGCATTGGGAAGATTTCGCATCAGCGGGACATTTACACATCATCAGAAAATGGTAATCCCCGTGTAGACGCTGGTTCCAGGGCAACCCGACGGAAGGATGGATTTTCACGTTCTGCTGCAGACGCTGGGGTTTCAGAAGAAAATCTCAAGATTTAAGTCGCAAATTTCGTACGATTCCCCAGGTAGACGCTGGTTTCACACAGGACCCAACATGGGATGATGAGATGCTGCCATTTCCGGATGAATGCATTGCGGACCAAATAGGCCGCTCGAAACGGTTTTCCAACAATCCACGTAAGAAATTGTGGCCTTCTTTGAATTGCAAAGAACTGCATGGAGGTGACCATGTCTCCTGGCTCGTATTCTCGGGAGTGAGACACGTCATGCAACATACGCGATGCCATACCGTCATGCCACATCATGAGCTCATTCAAGTGCTACCACCAAGA
>CAJNIZ010042604.1:99855-150069 GCA_905231905.1 Symbiodinium pilosum | reverse complement strand
GGCGGTGGTAGTTACTAGGCTTGTTGCTATAAAAAAGATAGATAAATGGTTGGAGGACTTTGTGTATAGAATCTTAGATATCAAGCAGCCAGGGTGTAGGGTTTAGGCTTTAAGGAAGTAGGATCTGTGTGGACAGCGTGACATTGAGAGCTTGCCCAACAAGTACCCAGCAGTCTGCAGAGCCACGCGGTTTAGGCTTATTTAGGGTTTAGGGTGTAGGATTTAGGGTTTAGGGTTTTGGGTTTAGGGTTTTGGGTTTAGGGACAAAATCTGCACTTAGATTTAGAATCGAATTTTCTGGGCCGTAGGAGTCTTTTGTTTTAGACGCATACTTGTACTCGCAAACGAGTTTCTGATCTCTTGTTCTACCCATGGCAAAACATGGACCACTCAGCAGAACAGTTTTTGTAATGATGTTTTCTCGATTTGGGGCTTCGTTTACTTTATGCTCAGAAAAGTTTTTGATCTCTTTTTGTACCCATGGCAAAACAGGAAAAACTGATTATACCTTTTTTCACCGCTCACATACACCAAGACACCCTGCGCCGCGCACATACACCACAGCAACCACACCCTAACAGCACAGCACCTACACCGCACCCGCATCACAGCAACGCGGACGCCAGACAGAACAAATAAGAGTGTTCTCCCGTCCTGTGTTCGGGCACACTCTGCATGGACCTCATTCCTTCATTCCTCACTAAGCGCCGGCAAGTTTATGGTCGACGAGGTCAGTCGCGCCGAAGCCGCCGGCATAGTCGACGACGTCGGTCGTGCCGTAGACGCCGGTATCGACGATGTTCTCGTTCGGGCCGTGCTCGCCGTTGTTGTTATGACGGAGTCTTCGAGCTCGTCGCCGGTGTAGTCGAGTTCGTCGATGTAGCCGTCGCCTTCGCTGCCTTCTTGGCTTCTTTCGCTTCCTTTGCCGCAGCCGGGGTCTAGTTGGGCGAGCCTGAAGCTGCTCCAAAGACAGTCGCGGTCGCTGGTCACCATGTCGGTCGAAGCCTCGGCCCTTTCGTGCATCTTGAAGCGCCCGCCGTTCATGTAGGAGCCGTAGACGCCAAAGGTGCCTGGTGGCAGGGGCTTCTTTCCAAAGCCTCCTTTCTGGCCCTTTCCTTTTCCAAAGCTCTTGCCCTTGCCATGCTTGCTGTGCTTGCCGCGCTTGCCTTTGCCCGTGGCCCGGTCACGGGCTTCGAAGAACACCCACCTCAAGTACTCGCCCGCGTACTCGATGGCTTCCGTTTCCTTTCAAGGAGTCCTGGGGCATCTCATCCACAATCACGCAGACCTCACCGGAGTCAGGGTCGAAGTCGAGGAGGTCCTGGAAGACGGTCATCTCCTCGCCGGTCTCTCCGCCATAGCCTTGGCCGTCATTGCCATAGAAGCTCTCGTCGCCGTTGTCGGCGTCCGTCGTTCCAAGACTCTTCCCAAAAAGTCTTCGACTGGCTCTCTTGCGGAAGTCGATGCTGCCATCTGTCAGCACCCTGATCCTTTGCTGTTGGTCCACAGTGAAGCCGCCCTGCTTGAGCAACAAGTGGCCCAGGAGGTGATTGCCGGCGTCCGTCGCCAGCATATCCAGGCCCTGCTTCTTCAGCTCTGCGAAGGTTCGTGGCCAAGAAACCAGTCAGGGTCTGTCCAGGTCTTCGGCGACCCCGAAAGATCGCCGCGTCGAAAGCTTGCTCCAGTCGAGCTTCCTTCAAGTAGGCGTGGGAGTCTTCGATGACCGTGATAATCTGCTTGTAGCCGTCAGGCGCGGTGATGTCGTCCGACACATGAGCCAAGGAAGCTGCCAGTCGGCTGCCAAAAGGTATCACGTCCAAGATCCTCTTCCCGATCAGGCTCGGAGGCAATCGGGCTTCAGCTTCTATCAGCCAAAGTTTGAGGTTCCGAGCATACTCCCGGTATCCACTTTCAGGATGCTCTCCGTTCCACGATGGCGCGGGCTCCATCTTCGAAGCGCCGGGCCTGGCCTTCATCCGACCCATCCACGCCGCCCATATGGTGGCATCCCACTCGGTGACCTTGGCCTCAGGGGTGAGGTTGATCCAATCCACGCAGTCACCCGCAATGGCCTTGACAAAAACTCTCCAAGCAGGTCCTTGGAGCCCAAGCCAGTCCCCAAATGACTGGTTCAACCAAAAGTTTCCGGCCGGCAGGCCGATGCCACCCAAACAGGTAGGACAGGTAGTTGCGAAGAGGTCACGAATTGCCTTGGCGATGCGGTGAATCGCCGTCAGGTCGCAGAAGGCGGTCGCCCACGCCGTCGACGCCACAGCAGCGCCGGAAGAAACCAAGCGACCGAGGTCGTCACCCACTACCTTTTTCAGGGACTCAAGGCGCCTTGAGCCACAGTTGTCGGAGACTCCAAGTCGTGCTTGCACATGCCACTTGCATGCCCTCACCACACTCTTCACAGAACAAATCTGAGTTACTGCGTTTACAGTTAAGAGTGGCGGTACTTGGAACCGTTGGGGACCCTGAAAACAATTATTTCTGTGAGAATTGTGCGAGCGGAAGTGTGAGCGGAAGTGTGAGGTTGACTGTGAGCGGGAATTCGGAGTGTGAGCGGAAGTGTGAGGGTGAGTGTGAGCGGGAATTCGGAGTCTGAGCGGAAGTGTGAGGGTGAGTGTGAGCGGAAGTGTGAGGGGGAGTGTGAGCGGAGGTGTGAGTGTGAGGGTGAGGGCAAGCGTAGTGGCGGGGGTATTTATAAGTACGTGTAAGATGTGCGGGAGCTTTGAAGGGAAAATACGGGTATCAGCATGTTGTGAGATGGTGGTACAATGGTGCAAGGACATATGTTGAAGTGCGGAGTTTTGAACTACATGCAAGGCAAATTCATTGTTCGCCTGTGGCTTCGCAGGCGCTTGAGGCATGAGGTAGCCAGATTCTGTGATTATTTGTAATGGTTTTTCCACAATTTTAAGCGGCAGTGAGGTCAGCAGCAAGTATGGCTAAGTACGGATGCAGTTTTGGCGATTGAACATTTTTGCTAAGTACAATTCAGCTGGCAGATGGCAGGTTGCCAAGGAGGAGAAGTACGGTACAAATAGAATCTGGTTCGTATGAGCGTATCAGTACATAGAATTATTTGACACGTTAGATTGTGTAATCTCCTTTCCTTGGCCACCCTTGCCTTCGTTACCCGGTTACCCTTGCAAATGGTCAACATGAACTCACCTGTGTCGATGCCAACTGCAATGGATGCAAATTGGGCGTGTGCAGAAGCAGACGGCGTGCTGTCACAGAGTAGGTTGAGCCGTCGTAGTGACTCAGCCGAAGCTTTGCGATTGCCCTGGGACGACGAGGATCTGCTAACGGTAGCTCCTGTTGCTGCCGCCTGTAGCCCTCCTAGTTTGGGAGCGCCGTCCCCGTTGAGGTTTGTGGGCAGAAAGCCAGAACTGCCAGTGACGGCGCCTTGGTGGGCGTACACACTCCGCGAAATGAGCAAGGATGAAGCAATACCAGAATTTCGCAAGGCGGTCAATGTGATGTCTGCGTGCAGCGGCATTTCTGCTGAGAGTTTTGTGCTTGAGGCCAGGCCCAAGATTTGTGTTTGTTTTTGAATCCCTGATGTCTTAAGCTTCCTAAGACTTCAACTTCAATGTAGACACATTTAAGCTTAAGCTTTGATGTCTGGAATACAACTTGCATTGCAGCTTGCGCAGGCACTTGGAATCCCGTTCAACATGATGTCTTGCAGTGAGCCAAAGCCTTCGTGCCGTGCTTTTCTCGCTGCGAATGTACGTACCCAGCCAACACATTGGCATGCGACAATGGAAGACCAGATCAAGAGTGCTCCGTGCACGTTGCACCGACACTCGATCAATGGGTGCAACGCAAAACCTGCAGGGGCAGATGTCTCAGTAGCAGGCACGCCGTGCCACCCATTTAGCACTCAACTTGCAGGACGTTACTCCAAAGGAAAGGTGCAGGAACACCAGGAGTACGAGATAGCTATGAAATTGTTCCTGCAGTGGATGAGAACTTTCGAGCCAGCCTTCACGGTCTTTGAACAAGTCCCTGGATTTACCAAGCCCATGGAAGCGGGCGGAACGGAGACGGCGTATGACAGGCCAGTCAGATTCTGCCCTCAAATCACAAAACTCATGTCACAGGGCTCATCAAGTAGTATAGTAAAGTAGTCCTGCGAGAAGGTATGGATGTATTTTGAAACCTCAATTTTTCGCTGCTGCAGGCTGATGGAGTCCTTCAAGAGCACAAGGTTCAAACACGGATACTTTGTGACGAAGGTTATTCTGGATATGAAAGACTGGATTGCCGTGGCCAGGGAGAGGACGGGTCTGCCTGCAACTGCACAGGAAATTGTTTTGCCAGACAAAGCTGCACGTGCTTTTTTCTTTGAGGTGCTCAAGCAAGAGGTTTCAGCTTCGTTGGTCATGAGTCGTGCGCAATCAGTCTGAGTCTAATGAGTCTAATGTAATCATTGCTGTGGTCACTGTAGTCAGGAGCCTGATTATCTTTCTCGTTATCAAAGCCCTATGCCTGATAGTCCCCATAACAATAGTCAGCAAGCGTCATAGAGCGACAGTGTATCAGCTAAAACATCATTTTTCATGGGCAGTCCATTCCAGCATGGATGACAGTTGGGATGACCTGCTGTTGAGCGAGCCGGTGCTTCAACTTGAGCCGGCTGAAGCAAGTGAACATGGCCCGCCTGCCAAGCGCCGGCGTGGCCGTCCGAAAACAACTTATGGAGATGCATATCTTCGGGCGCGAGGGTAGCTTGCCACATCATGTGCTTAGCTAAGGCTATGACCCCTGGTCAATCAATGAGACGTTTAGCCTCAAGTTTAACCACAAGGGTCCACATATCAAGGTTTTTATTTATTCCGCCCGAAATGGGTTGCTATAGCTGCTATAGCTACATTCTGCATTTTGTAATTGTAATTGTAATGTAATGCCAAGCTCTACCCAAAGTGTTTCTTGTTCATTTGGGTGCCTGGGTCCCTTACGCAACTTATTGGAGATTACATGAGTAGCTGAGCCCTTAGTGACTAAGTGACCTTGGTGATGGGCCTTCAGTCTGTACTGTTGTGTTACGATGAGGCAAGCTGCCGTTGAAGCAGCCCAGAACGTGGAGCAACCTGGTGAGCAGCTGGTGGTTTTCGCTCCTGGCAGCATTGAACATGCTCGGGCACACCGTAGACGTAGAGTGCAGGAGGCCCTCCAGGATTTTCCCGCTTCCTCCGTCAGTCTCCCGGTTGGTGAGCAGGCAGCAAGGTTCTTCTCTACCAATTCGGGTGTATGGGACGCCCTGCATCTCGTTGGAGATACGGTTCAGCAAGGCGTATGCTTGGCGGCTCGATTTTCTTTTGAGAAGCAGCCGGTAGAGAACAGGCTCACTTCCACAGCGGCCAATGTAAACAAGTTTAAGGGGCTGGCGCTTATGTCTGACAAGGCATTGGCAAAGGTGCTGGCAGACGATTCCAGGGCCCCGAACAGCAAGGAGCACAGCAGGATAGCGTCGTCAATGATTCATCTCGCCAGCGCTTGCGTCAACTCAGGTGAATTGTTGTGGACAGCCTTTTTGCAGCGGCTGGCAATGAAGCTACAAAGTGGGGAATGGGAGGGCGTGTTGCTCGCGCAGCAGGCACGCTATGACGAGTCTCCACTGAAGGTGCGCATTCGGACAGACGGCCCGAATGTGTGTGTGTGCACTCGCACACCGAGAAATCTGACCATGGGAAAGTTATGCAATCTGAGGCCGCCATCCATGTTTTGGTGTTTGCGCGTGACATCAAGAAGTACTTGCATTTCTGGGGCAACATTCCCTGCACCTTGAAGATCGTGGACAGGACGACTGCAGAAAATACGAAAGCTGCTGTGATGGCTGACTTCGCAAAGGTCGATTTGTCTTTCTTGCAGGGCCACTTTACCTGGAAGTTGCGCCAGGTGACAGTAGATCGGTATGGGGCCAACCTAAAAGCAGAGAGATCCATCCTGCACGATCTGGAAGGATGGTCGAAGTACACCAAACCGTGCGATATACATCTCGCGGCTCAGATTCAGACCAAAACCACCGACCTCGTGGAAAGTGACATCAGTGGCCTAGTCAACGTGGCGTTGAGCCAACAAGGGGCTGGGACCTTGCACATGCTGCAGGAGAAATTGCGAGCAATCTTCAGAGAACGACTGTCTGTCATTTATGATGTGCCCCCAGCAGGACATCAGAAGGCGTTTCGCACTGAGGTTCTAGATCTTTTCCTGCCTGTGGATCCAGCATCTCCACAGAGATCTGTGTTGACCCGGAGGTTTTTGATCACGGCTCTGTTCAACGGAAGCAGGGTTCAGATGAGCAACACTGTTTTGGGGGCGGGGGAGGGTATGGATTTCAAAACGTGAATTGTTAGTTGCCAAGATAACTACGATTCAGTATCCTTTTGTTTATTCTATTCTCGAAGAACGACGTAACGACAAGTAAGGCAACTGGGAGTCTAGCGCAGAAGTTGAACACTACTGCGGGTTCAACTGCTGCGTTGACTTTGACCACAGCCTGGAGAAGTTTTGCAGTCTTGGGGTGTGGGCCTTGCTTGGCAGCAAATGTCCTCGTTGGGCTCGGAACCGCTGGACAAATCAAACTCCATCAATTTCATGGGCGGGTTTGCTTAGCAGTGTTCATGGGCTTTTGGAACCGGTGCTCCGGAGCGACTTTGGCGCTGGAAAGGGCGTCGAAGAAAATGCGCCCTCAACGGAGGCCTTCTCATGGCCAGCTTTGGATGAGATCGAAATACCTGCAGAGCCACATTTGGGGAATGCGGTCGAGATCGATTTGGACCATCCTATTGAAGATGTCGCTGCGGGCGGAGAGGATGATGCTGCGGCAGCTGGTGCGGAAACGGATTGGGCCAAGAAAAGCATTCCGTGCCAATGCTTCGTCCTGGTCTCGTACAAAGCCTGCTCCTCGCCTAGCTATTTTGATGCAGGCGGTGGCCATCACTTCCCATCTCATGTACCGCCTCATGAAAGTGTCTTCGAGCGAGTGGCTTGCGCTGAGCGCACCAAAGGAACTGCCAGAGAAGAGTGAGACTTCTACTGCTGATGCGATGAAGCAACCATCAGGAGGAGGCAAGCGTGCAGGGGCCAGAGGGGGCGGGGGAGGTGCGTGGAGGTGTTTCCTGCACGAACATTTCTCCAGCGTGGCTCGCCGGATGTCAGCTTCGGGTATCCGGGAAGCAGCCGAGATTTACAGACAACTGCCGCAGGATGAGCGAGACCGCTTGCAGCAGCGTGGCAAGGATGCGTTGATGGCTTGGCGATCGGGCTATGCAAGTTTCGGGCCTCGCAAGAAGCGGGGCGGCATAGATGCTGGCCTTGTAGAGGGGCACACAGACATTCCTGGCTTGGATGCGGTGGCTGTCTTTGACTTGGAACAGGACAATGGGGCTGCATTGACGTGTTTTTTTGCACACACATGGTAGACCTGGACATCATCCGAAATTCCTAGATCATTTGCTACTGTTTTCCCGGGTTTCCCCACAAGAACCGCCCTTTCCCTTGCTTGCCAGGATATGAGGCCAATCAGGCGCAGATGCAGCGAGCTGGCCCAGAAAGCCAAAGAGAAGCAGAGGCTGGACGAGGACGTCTTGCAGAAGCAAAGGGTAGAAGCAGCCAAAGGCATGCCAACCATCTTCGAGAATTTGGCGCCAGCCGACAGTTACTGCCCACAGGCAAGCGCTGGAGAGGACTCACTGCAGTCTGGTTGCTTTGCCCCTCCCTGCATCCATATGTCTCTGGAGTCTTGTTTGAAGTATGAGGGTTTCCTTCGTATTTTTGCAAGAAGATTCTCGACTCTACTAGTTACTATACTACTTACTACTTCCTATTCACTGTTCTATTTACTAGGGTCGAAGTTCTATAGTTCAGCTGTTCAGCTGTTCAGCTCGTTATAATCTGCAGTCCATTGCTTGTGCCAAGCTAGTAACTAATAACTAGTAACTGGTAGACTAGACTAGTAACACGGCTGAGCTACCAGTTGTACATTGTACAGTCAGGTGTTTGTTTCACGCGGTGTCCGGTATCCAAGGCTGCTCTGTCATCGCAGAACAAGTCTGCGCGCGAGGTGTCCCTCAAAACGACGTTGCAGGAAGACTGGGCCCTTCGCAGCAAGATCTTTCGCGACGACGAACAGCCGAAGATTTCGTTTGACCGAAAACGATTAGCCAAGATGTACCAGGTATCTAATTGCCTGAAGCAGGACTTTTGCCACTGCGCGAGCAACCCAGATAGAACAGCCGCAGCAGCTGTGAGATTTTGCGCGAGATGGGTGCAGCGGATCAAGCCAGATTTCTGGAGCAGGACTAACAAGACCACCGGCCAGAAGGAAAAATCCAGGATCCGAGCACAGCTAGAGCAAGCTGGGGCGGTGGTTGCATTTCATACGGATGGTCCTCCCGCTTGCAAGAGCGTCTACTTCCACCTGGGCTATGGCAACTTCACTTCATGGAGATTTGCCTGCTTGGAGTTGTTTGCGGAGACGCCCGCAGATGCATGGCCGCCTCGGACTCTGCGCCTGCGAGTGCGGGGGGATGGTTCCGATGCGCGGCTGCTAGTTGAGGCCGTTCATGGTAGCTTGGACCTCGCGGCTGCGCAGTCTTGCGCCTTCTACTTGCTGGATGGTGTGGAGGGCGGTAGCCGGCAAGTGTTGCTGCAGCCTGATCAGATGGCTCCTTGCTGCGTTGAGGTGAGCCTTTGTGACGAGTTTGGCACCAAGGAAGTGTGGCAGGGAGATAGGCATGAGATCAGAGAGCGCCGGGCAGCTCGACCTGGTGCGCAGCATCCCGGAAGAGCGCATCAAGTCCCTGAGCTTTCTTTGGACGCGAATCCTTGAGGCCTGGACATCATTGACGTTGGCCATGAGCAGGAGCCATCGCCGGCGCACGACTTGCCACCCGCTGAGGCGGGCGCTGCCGACGAGGTCGAGGGCCAGGAGGGTGAGGAAATGGAAGCGTCTGATGATGATGGGGAGGAGGCGACCAGCGAAGACGAAGACATGGGTGAGGGCCAGCCAGAAGATGCAGTGGAGGATGAGGGCCACGAGGACCAGGAACTCAACGACTTGCTTCAGCAAGTGTTTGGGGAAGACTTCGCAGACCCCAATGCGATTGCAGAAGCAGAAGCAGCACCCGCCGCAGAGGCCGAAGTGGCTGCACATTTGGAAGTTGAAGATGTGCGCGCAGATGGTCCCCGCGCCCGTGTTGAGGACGTCCTGGACGTGGAGAGGCGTGCTGCAGTTCCAGAGCTACGACTGCCTTTGCCTGATGGCGTGGGTGAGGTGCGATACAATCCGGCAGACAAATTTTTTAGAGCTCATTGCCCGAAGCACGGCAAGACCTGCGCCCGGAGACGTGCTGCATTTGCAGGCAGGCAAGGACAAGGCCGCCCCTTAGGGGCATTGATTCTCTGGTTGAAGGACGCTCGCTACTTCGCCAACAGAGCAGAACACATGGCTGCACCTGTTGGCTCTTACGAGTCGCGCCTAGCAGCCAGACGCGAGTTTGCCGATGTAGATGGCATGGAAAGGTTTCGTGCTCGCGAGCGGGAGCCAGGAAATGATGAAGGGGAGGAACCTCGGTCTCTCCCGTAAGGATTGCAGTTTGAGCGCTGCGAACGCACCAGCATTACGTGTTCGACCCCTGTGTGCAGCTAAATTGTGCGGTGTGCCCACAACAGTGCTTTGCGCAACTGATGAATATATGTTCTGTTCGTAAGTAGAGTCTAGAGTCTAGAGTGTTCAGAGCCACTTGCCATGTGTTTCAGACTGCAGTTGCAAGAAGTTGTGCTGCAACTATTGCAGTGTTGAAGCTTCCACTCTGTGCATTCGAGGGATTTTGCGCCTGCTACTCAGCTCTAATTACTGCTGCTACTGCTACTAATAATGATGCGCAGGATCTTCTTGCTCTTCTTCCGCAAGAACGTCTACACGTTGAGCGATGCCAAGTCCGTCGTGTTGCGACTTCAGGCCAGTGAAGAGTCCAGCCTGGTGACAACGAGTACTTAGAGTACTTTAGTCTGAGCACGTAACTTTGTTAGTAGTCAGTAGTGTCAGTTGTCATTCCATGTCGCGGCGCTCTACTACAGTACTAGAGTCTGCTTGCAGCTGCGTAAGTTGATTTTGCAGCTTGGGTTTGAGGGTCTAGGGTTAAAGTTGGGTCTAGGGTTTAAGTTCAAGGTTTAGGGTTTAGTTTAGTGGAGTGCACAGCAAGCTCGGACAGGGGTGGCAACAGTGGTTGCGGCGGAATCACCGGCCGAAGCCGCTCACCGACCTGCTTGTGACCGGCGAGCGCACTCCAGATTCCTCGCAGAAGGACGCGAAGGACTGTTTGTTGCATTCAAGAGGGCCAGTGTTGCGCAGCTTCTACCATTCTACAATGTACAGTATAGCAGCCTAGCGTCTAGCAGAGATAGTGGTGATTGAAGTGTAGTGCAAAGCCACGAGTATTTGGAAGGTTTGGCGTCAGTAAGCATGGGACTGTACTTGCGCGCACCCTGAGTGAATCTTGCGCGCTGCGCTTACACAGTGCTGCATGTGATCATGCCATCGCACGTGGTCATGTTGGATTCGTGTGAGTAGGTTATATATATATACACCTCATAGGAGGAATGTAGTACTTCATTAAAGTATACGTGACTTAGTAATAATTGCATACCCAGAATCCTTTGTCGTCGCTATGAGTGAGGGGGTGGAGGGGGTGTCGCGCAAGTACTTGCTTTAAGTTGAGTAACGTTCGTAGGTGTTCGGCTCCCGACCTGTTCAGCAGAAGCGTGCGATTCTAGGGTTCAGGTTTATGGTTTAAGGTTGAGGTTATTGGTGTAAGGAGTGCATAGTCAGACGACGTAGACTCACTTTGGGGAATAAAACCGTGACTCACAATGAGGTCGCTTAGCGTTCCAAAGGGAACCCATCCAGCTACCCACTGATGATGAGCATCAACCGCCGTATTTCATCGGGTGTTTTTTGTCCCCCCAAACGCAAAACCACTGCTAACTGGTGTCCGTTGTCCAAAGTAGAGTCTTAGAGACATTACTGCTTACTGGCATCCTGAAGTGCAAGCCCACCCTAGAATGTAGAAAAATTTCACACCGTCGTGATCATAAGTTGGTAGTGACCTGGTAGTGTATTTCTCCACAGAAACACACCACAGACCCAGAAAGACGTCTTAGGTCATTGTACAAAACGTAATGAGGAACGAGTTGCGGGAGGCGTAGCCGCCCAAAGCAGTCTCAGCATTATTGCTGCTCCGTACACCACCAGCCCTGCCTTCCCATCCTCACACGTGAAGATGTTGGCGACGCAAATTGGAGGCAGCAGTCTGTACCTTGAGGAAGACCGCCGCCAGACCTCAAGCCATCGCTGTGTGCGGAAATGTGAGCGGCGCAGCCACAGCGTCTGGAAAAGTGCGCACGGGGGCGCATTCGGCATTCAGACTTTGCGAGCGAGTGAGAGCCGGAGTGCCAGCAGGACTCCAAGCGGAGGTGTGCGCTGGGGTGAGCGGGAGTGTGAGCGGGAGTGTGAGCGGGAGTGTGAGTGGGAGTGTGAGCGGGGGTGTGAGTGGGGGCCCCAAAGCGGGGTTTGGGGCCACGGTGGGAGCGGGGACGTGGGCGCCCTTCTATATTCCCGCTCACACCTTGCCGCAAGTGTGCGAAACGTGACTGTAGATAAGGGTGTGCGCAGGCATGCAGTGTCTGGGGCTCGTTTTGGTTCCAACATAGGCAGGTGGGAGGTGTTTGGGAGGGGTTTGGGCCTTGGGAGGCAGGTGGGAGGCGGGAGGTTTTCTTGCGAGATGTTTGGGAGGGCTCGGTGTCGGCTAAGGAACATGGCCACCATTCAATTTAAAAAAAAGGCACAACCATGTGTGGTGACTTGTCTCAGGACCTCCCGTGGGCATCTGGCAAGGCGACGTGGACCGTGGATTCGAAGACGTGGCGCAAGCGCCTGAGGATTCCAGAGGATTTCGCGCCTTACACTACCAAAGCCCGTGAGCAGCAGGTGCCGCTGCCACGAAGCAAGAGAGAGCTCGACCTCCTGGACTGCGTAGTTGTGCAGGCCATGGCAAACAAGAAGCGCAAGTGCACTCCCAGAACAACGCTGGATGAAATCTCCGCTGCTCTCCAGACAACCTTTGCGGACCTGTCGCAGAGCCACGCTAGACAGCCGTTCAACAGTACAGATGTTGCACGGACACTCACGACAAGTTCCCGACTGTGGTGCTTTGCGCAGCATAGGTTTCTTCGAGTAGAGGAGCACTTGAGTTTGCAGGGCTACTCACGCGCTCTCTCCGTGCCTGAGGGCTTGAAGGAGTCCGAGGTCCGAGCTTTGGCGGGCGAGGGAATTGCACTCCCGCCCCTCGCCATGATATTGTGGTCTGTGTACTTGCAAGGCAAACTCTAGGACCCTAGGAAGCTTTGGTATGTAGGTCAGCTGAAGTACAGTGCAAGCAGTGTGTAAAACACTGCTCACTGCCCTTGGCAGTGACACGTACCGTGTACAGCTCAGGAAGGTAGACTGCAGCGGCTCCTTGCGCGTGTGCGTATTATCCAGACTTAAGCAACGTAAGAAACCGTTGACTACACTACATTAGACTTGCCGGTGCGCTACAGCTACATTGTATTTTATTACCAGCTGTTGCTCCTGCCTTGGGATTTCGCAGCACAGTCTGCCTGCCTTCAATCACTGCGGGCACTTGCCACTTGCAGCCCGGGGCAGAAATGCAGGCAGAGTGGAGCGCCGAAGGGTAGCGAGCAGTGTTTGAGCGAGTTGCTGGCTGCTGGCATGCTCATGAGTATGTTTGGGCGTGCACGACTTTCCAGCTCTGTTGATGGATCATGGTTGCTCAAATTATTCCTGTGTGATAGTGCTGAGAGTCTAGAGTCCAGTGGGAGCAACTCGGTGCGCTTGGTGCTGAGCTAGAAGATGTCCCGGCAAGCCAAGCGCAGCAAGGCGGGATCAGGTTTTGAATTGCTGTGTGTTGAGAAGCGGAAGCGGCAAACCGCGGCAGGTGAACGAGACAGCCCTCGTCCCAGTCCAGAAGGACACGGGCAAGGCACTTGCGATTGCTTCCGACAGCGGCCGGTCCAGAACGGTGTCAAACGCTGGCAAGAGGACAGCCGGCGTTTTGGCGCTTGTTTGCGGGCTTTGCCAGAAGAAGCCATCGGTGCGGTGTGCCAAAATGATTTTTTCTGTAAAGATAGTAAGATAGTAGTTACAGCTAGTAGTGGTTTTAACTTCTATAAGGGTACATCCGCCTTCAGTTGAGAATGCCCTTGCCCGTCAGGAAACCAAGTGGCCTACGAACGCGGAGGGTCAGCCAATCGGCAACGGCTGCCACCCTTGCAAGACCTTGGTCACGCGCCTCTTCCCTGAGAAAACGTTCGACCAAGTTCTCGTCCTCGTGCAGAGCAAGAGTCAGGAAGGCAAGGACGCGATGCTGCAGATCAAGGGAGGTCGTGCTGTCTTTGCAGCCCTGGAGGAAGCTGCTCCAGACTACATGCCTGTACGTTTCCCAGACTCTGAAGTGGTGTCCTCAGTGGAGTACGGCAACGTGGCCTGAGAAGTTAGCAGCTGTGCCACTTTGTTGCTATGTAACATTATGATTCCATGTGCCTGTTATTTTCCTCTTGGACCCTCTTGATTTGGCCAGAGTAGTTCCAAGTGCAGTAACAATCCTAACCATGATTGGGAGATGCGTTTTGTGCGCCAGCAGTTGTTTGTTTCAGATCAAAGATTAATGTAGTGATAGTGAAATGTAGTAGGACTTGCCATGTTAGGAGTTCCTGTCAGGCACCGACATCTTTTGGGATGTAGCTTTGCTGTCAGCCTCCGACGTGAAAGTGATGTTCAGCGGGCTTGACGCCAAGGACCTCGGCCTTCGCGAAGTGACCGTCACGTTGGAAAACGGTAGTTCCGCTACCCAGTTTGTCATGGACCTGGATGGAATGCCGTCCGGCATGGCCATGTCCTGCAGGAAGTTGAGGGTCTACACCAAGGTCAAGGCGGTGCACGATAAAGTTTGGGTGCCGCAGAATGGCATGCTCACGAAGGACCAGCCGGGGCGAGTGTTTACTTGGAGGAGACAGCAGCAGCACGAGGCCATGCCTGTGAAGTCAAAACATGGCCTGAAGACCTACGCAGACTGCAAGGCAGAGGCGGACAAGGTGGATGCTGAGATTGACCGCGATCTCGAGCTTGCCGAGAAGGGCGACCAGGACGAGCAGGACCCCTCTGCAGAGGCGTCTCAGGATGACGACGGCTTTGGCGGCCGCAACAAGGTCGAGTCGAGACAGGTTGTGGAGGATCCGGAGCAGGAGTTGGCAAATGAGGATGATAAAAAGGGCAAGAAGAAGGCGAAGGCCACGGCCTCTGCCAAGAAGAGGAGGCAGAAGCAAGCGCTCGAAGACGATGATGCGCCTCAGATTGAGGACCTGGGGGACGACGAGACTGCACAGTACGACACGGATGGCGAGGTGGATATGGACATGAAGGCCGTGAGCGAGAAGCACTTGGAGCTTACGGGGAAAAGCACGACCTCGTTCATGGCCTTGCAGGTCTCTGCCTTCCTGCGTGGAGAAGGATCCGGCAACCACATCACTGGGGCTGGGGCCCCAGTTGCATCAGAAACACCAAGCCCAAACGCTTGGATCAAAAATGGAGGTTCTGCTGGATTGCTAGATTGAGTAGATACTAGCTGACTAGCTTGCTAGCTGCTAAGTTTTTGGCTCTCTAGGGCCCTAAGCCTTAAGCTCTGTTCAGTGGTAGCTGCAGTTTGCATGAGCTACCCTGACTACTACCGTAAGCATTTTCTATTTGTTGTTGATGCAGGCAGCGCGGGCGCTGGAAACGCTCAAGGACAGCATCATCGAGCGAGACTTGCTGGACTCCCGTATTGCGCAGTGCAAAGCTGCGCAGAATCTCTTGCGAGCTGACCTGGCAGAAAGCGCTCTCATGTCGAACTTGCTGCTGTTGGAGTCTTATCACTCCAGCTTCCCGGCAACCCTAGCGTGCCGCATCACGAAGGACTTCTACAAGTTCAGGCTTGCCGACATCAGAAGCGTGCAGCACGAAGCTACCCGTCTGCAGGGGCTGTCTGACATGATTCTTGGTCTCGATTTTTGGAGCGAGGACTCCAAAACCTACAAGCTCATGGACAACAAGCAGCCGGCGTTTGCCCCTTTGTTGACCATGCTGAAGCTGGAGGAGGAGCTGGAGCAAGCCAAGAAGTTCAGCCTCGCCCCCACTGATCTCTTTGGGGTCATCGATACCGCAGCCGACGAGCCAGAGCAGCCCAAGAAGAAGAGCAAGCAGGCCCCGACGAAGACGGGCAAGCAAAATTCTTTGCAGGCAGGGAGCTGATTGAGCGAAATCTCAAAACCCAAGATTGCACCCTAAACCCCAAACCCCAAACCCTAAACGCCCTTCACCCTCAATCCCCTCTCAGACTCTATGCGCCTTAGGGCCTTAGGGGCCCTCATGCACCTGAGGCACTTCAATCTGCCGTGGATTCCGTCACCTCGCATCAGGTTTGGCTGCGAAGATGCAGTGGACACCCCGAGCGACTTGCACCGCAGCTCCTTGCGCCGTGCTGTCATAGACGTCCTGTCCATGATGAGCCTCCCTGGCGCCTCTGACTTCTTCGAGCAGGATGCCTTGAGACCCCTAAGACCTAAGCCCCAAGCCCAAAACTAAACCCGAAATCCCGACAACTCAAGCTAAGTCTTCCAAAACCTAAAATCCAAAACCGACCTACCCTACACCTAATAAGCCCTGAAGCCCCAAACCCTACCCTCAGCCTCAATCATCAAAACTTAAAAAATCTTCGAGTATCCTGGAGTCATTCTCGAGAGGCCTAGGACCTAGAAGCCCTGAAGCTTTAACTTTGAAAATATGAGGACGAGCGTGGATTGGCTTTGTGGCCATCGTATGATCGCCTGGCCACCTTCTGCCGTTGCGTCGCCTTCCTCATGAACATTCCCGTCTCAACGAGCGTCAGCGTGCAGGACCTGATGTTCTTCGTGAACTACAATGGTGGGGAGGGCTTCTGCACCTTTGTCACTTGGCCACGCAGCGAAAGCTGCTAGGACTAGGGCTGGGAACCTAGTGTAACTTACGGCAGGGAATGTAGATGACTCCACACGCATTCAATGTACAGGACGGTAGTGTCAGTAGTTGAGTTATTGTGGGATTTGTCACCGGGGCCAGCTGGGACTCCAAGATACAGGAAAGTAGTAAACTTGAGCCCACGTGTTGTCCTCCCAAATCCTTTGAGGAAAGTTATAGCGCTATACTGTAGTTAGCAAACATCAGGCCCCTCGTATGTAACCCCCAAGGTACTGTGATTCCAGTGAGACTAGTTTACTAGATGGGCTACACGGCTACCGCAAAAGCAACCCCAATCCTACGAAAACAACCTTTGATACCGGAAGCAGCTTCCTGCTGTGGCCATGTCGGCCTTGAGCGATGTTGGGGAGTATTGTTGCTAGAATCCTAGCCAATCTGTTTGTTCAGGTACAGGTCGAGTGTTTGTAGGACGGTTGTAGATGATAGGGCAGCATAGTGCTAGAATGCTAGAATTGGACTGACTAGGATTTAGGGCTTGGGGTTTAGGGCTTGGGGTTTAGGGTGTGGGTTTGGGGCTCAAGGGAGTTCAGGGTTGAGGGTTTGAGGGGGTTTAGGATTTAGGGCTTAGGGGTTTAGGGTTTAGGGTTGAACCAAAAGGGGCCAGCGCAGGGCTACAGCATCCTGGAACATTAGGTCAGGGTATGAAGATATAGCCGGGCCGAGTGTATAATTCCTCCCACAACCCTCTAAACTTCCTAACCCTACACCCTCAACCGTGTTGTTTCGTGAGGCTTCCTACCAGCGGCCTTAGCATTCCCGCAAGTATTGCAATATGTTTTCTAGATGGAAGTCTAGGTTCACATTAGTGGAAACCCCGACACACACTCTCGAGAATGCGTATCTGCAATACGCCGCTATTGTAGTGTTTTCAGTTGTACCATACACCGTAGTATTGGCCTGGGGGGTCTCATTTATCGGGAAGGGTCAGCGCTGCTTACTGTCACTAGCCTAGACAATACGAGGTTGTAGCAACAAAGCGGGTCATTTTGAGAGAGCCTCCATGGGTTTCCTTGGGACCGGAGTTTAGGGCTTAGGGTTTAGTGTTGGGGGTACAGGAACTAGAACTACTACCTATTTGTGCCTGCGGGCCAGATGCTGGCTCAAGTCCACGTCTCCAACCCATCCTAAACCCCAGGCACTGGGCCCTAAGCCCTAACCCTAATCACTAATCCTTTACCTGGTAAAGTTTACCATTCCAAGAGTACGTTGCCGTCGCTATACGAGGACTGCTGCTGCCGTTTCCTGCCAGGGAACGAAATGCAGAACAATGAGCGCTATCTACGTTAGAATCTACGTAAACCCCTCCCGCACCAATCCAGAAATATAGCACTCCCCATAATGTCTTGTGATTCTAGTGTATTCATAGTCTAGTCTACAACGCTTTCAGTGTCTTGCCAAGTAAGGGTCAGAGCTGTTAACTTCTCTAGGCTCTAGGCGTTTACACTTTACAGGGTCCATAGTCCATAGGCTTCGTCCTCCCCGCTGCTCTGAAACAGCAGGTTCTCTCTTCACGCCAGCGAAGTCGAAGAGCCCCGCGATGGCCGCGATGGTGCAGAATGCCATCAAGACGGCGGCCACGCATGGTCCCGCGCAAGCCCGCATTGACGAGTTGGAAGCTCAGGTATCCGCGCTCGCTCCGCCATTCAAAGCAGGCTCCTTCAACGTTCTCCGCGAACTTGTGGATGAGCTGCCCCAGCTTCGTGAAAAGAGCAGAGTGGATAGCTCCAAGAAGTTGGAGAAGGTAGCTGCCGCCAAGCTTGTGGAGATGACGCAGTCGATCATGTCCACGCAGGTGATCTCCGTAGGAAGTTCCGATGTGGAGGCTTTGCTGAAGACCTGTGCTTTCTTTGGCAACATGTCTGGATGCAAGGAGGCGCACGTCAAGATGACTGGGTGGGCCAGCAAGTATGCAAAGATCCTGGCAAGCAGTGACTTGACTGCTGCATGCCAGCAGTACGTGGAAGCTGCCGTTGCGCAACCCTACCCAGAGCCCATCAATTGCGACGTCAAGCACCTCGCCACGCTGATGAGCAAGTGCCCTACACCCTTGCCGGAGGCGGTGTCCAAGCCCCTTGAGGCCATGCTCCCACCGCTGCTGGAGCGAACTTTCCTGCAGGTGCCTCTGCAGCAGTTGTCTTTACTGTAGGGATCTTAGGGCTTTTTTTTGGTGGGCAGGCAGGGCTGAGGGCTTAGGGCTTAGGGCTTAGGGCTAGGGTGTAGGGCTCAAATGTTTGCCATATAGGGGGGAGGCATGCGTGGACAGCAGTTCAAAATTTTCAGGGCTACGCCTAAACTAAAACTAGACTATAGTTTGGAAGGTGCAGCTGCCAGAAGAGCTGGGCGAGGACATCCCCCACATGGCAGCTTTCCTTCTGAACATCCATGCCGCCCTCGGCCAGCGAGACAACCGTGCCCACATCAGCCATGCGTTGACAGCTTTGAAGAGTGTGGTTGGGTACCGTCTGCAGCTTGGCAAGCTGGAGGGGCTGCGTGCGAAGATGGAGACCATGAGTCAGAAGGATCCAAAGCACGCAACGCTGTTCCAGACGTGCAAGTTCTTGCAAGAGTTTAAAGAGCAGGCGGCGAAGGTGACAGACATCGAGCTGCAGCACCCTGGCCTGCTTGGTTTTGACTGGCAGGCCAGCTGCGATCGCTGCCAGAAGATGATCAACGAAAACACCTTCCTCGCAGACTACATCAGCCACGCCGCCACGACCATCATCCAGTCCATGACCGATCTGCTGGAGAAAGGCGCGGCAGACTGTGGAACCTACCATGAGGATGATGAGAGGTCGTGGAAGGCTTCCTTCGAGAAGGACACCCCGCTTGCTCAGGTCCTGGCCAAGGGCATCGAGACCATCGGACGCATCGGAGGCCGTGAGCTGGCCGAGTTCAACCAGAAGTTGAAGCAGGCGACCGCAAGCTTTGGGGACCCGCGTCTAGAATCTAGAATCCCTACGCCCTACACCCCAAACCCTAAACCTTACACCCTAAACCCTACACCCTAAACCCTAAACCCACCAAATATCATATTGGTCCATAATCTTCATTCTTGAGGTAACTGACACGCGTCATTCAAAAATGCAACCATCCAGATTCTGCAGATCTAGACATAGACTCAAATCAAATCCCGGACAAAAGCTATACCCTGTAAATGTGCAGCGAAGACCTTTAATCTAGAACCATTTCGTGGAGAAGGTGGGGCCAGTAGCTCAACAGTACTTCATAAGACGTAGCAACTTACCTGTTCACAATGTCCAATAATTTCTCCGCCTCATCCCACCTCCCGTCCCCGCAGTCACGCCACCCGCCGCCCTGCCGCAACTCCCGGCGCATCCCATGATTATCACTCACTACCGGTCACTACCACCGCCTCCGCCGGCCCGCTCATCCCGTCGCACATCCCGCCCCAACCTACCCAGCAAACCACCTCGGGTGACAATGTAGAACTATAATACAACACAAGCATTTAGGCATCTGTTTGGTTTTCGTAAGATGCAGATAGTTGACAACACGATTGATCAAGCTAAGCCTTACTAAGCATGTGGAGGCCCTGGCAACCGCCAAGCATTTCACGGAGAAGGTCAGCGCAGTGGGTGCCAACCAGGAACTCACCGCCTTGCTTGCGAAGGTGACAGAGGTGGAGCTTCAGCTTACATCTCGCAATCTCCAGTATGGAGAATCCTCCATACTCTATGCCATCGGCCATCTCCAAGATCCCAGTTCCACCAAAGATCCCGAAAGCATGCGCAACGTGCTGGACAAGCAGATTGCGGTTGCCACAGGGAACCAGCTTGGCTACACGCAAGAGGCCATTCAGCCACAGCTGTGGGCTGCTGCCGTCAAGCTGAGCGAGAAGCCCTGAGATCTAGACTCTAGATTCCCGAGCAATCAGGAATGTGCATCGTGCTGTGCGCGTTGGAGGTGACAAGCAAACGCTTTAACCCCCTGATTAGTTTTGCAAGTTCGATCGTCCGAGCCGTGGAGCCAGACACTGCAACTGCAGCTGGCTGACTCTAGCTGCTAGCTGCTACTGTAAGTGCACCTCGCGAGGTCCAGTTGTTTGCAGGGCTTGACTCTCAACCCTAAGGTCCCAAGCCCTGGCCCTAAGCCGAAGATATACAGATATACTCAGGCCTCCAACGCAAGCCGCTGCATTCTACGGACACTTTCAAAGACCACGCAGCCACACGGCTGACGTCCAGCCCGGCTGCCAGCAAAAACCACGCAGGTGCAACTGCAAAGTGGTTTTTCCTTGTTACCAGTTGCCCTATGCTTTATGACTTACATCAACTAAGGCAAATCATCCAATACTGTTTTATAAGCCCCCAAACCCTGTTATGAACATCATACCCTAAGCAGGGCGCAGGTAACAAGGAGGAACCAGCTTGAGGCATGCGTACGTTATTCACGATGGGAAGGCTGGGAAGGGTCTCTGTAGATTGCTGCGTTACAGGCCTACAATTGGGCTAAGGGTGGGTTTAGGGTGTAAGGTTTAGGGTTTCTCTCCTGCTCAGACTTTCGCTAACACATATCTCGCTCAGCTCTCACGTCATGCATGCACTCTCTCATGTTCACACGTCAGCATCTCGCTTTTCTCTGTTAATTAGCGATACGATGGCTCACTCATCCTACACTTTTCGTTCAAGTCATGCCGGGGTATTCTCATGATCTCCATCATCGCGCGTGTATCTGTCACAGTTATCTCTTACTTCATGAAATCTTTTTTGCTCATACTTCTGCCCACCCTATTCTCACACTTCATGTAGGAATACTTGGGATGTTAACCTCTCATGCGCACACTCATGCACTCATGCTCACACTTCTGCTCACACTGTTCTCACACTTCAGGTAGGAATGTTTGGGATGTTTTTCAATCTCACGCTTTCCCTCTTACTTCTGCTCACACTTTCGCTCACACTCACCCTCACACTTTTCTCACACTTCATATTTGCATAGTTTTTCTCGCTCACACTTTCGCTCACACTTTCGCTCACACTCACCCTCACACTTTTCTCACACTTCCTGTTTGCATAGTTTTTCTCGCTCACACTTTCGCTCACACTTTCGCTCACACTCATTCTCACACTCAAACTCAGGAAATAATTATTTCCTTGCTTCCAATGGTTGCAAGGCATCGCTTCTCTTAAGTTTACAGTTTCACAGCTGCTTTGAGGTCCTCAAAGGATACGCCGCCCTGGTCGGTTCCTCTGGCTTTCTTGTTAGGTGACTCTCCATCTGCTTCATTTCGAGAGAGACAGCGAAGGGCCTCAAGCCTCCCTCGCAGCGCAACGTCCACCCCAACAGAACCACTTCCCCAGATCGCGGGGGGCCGTGCGAGCGAATGCCCCAGGAGCAGGAGAGACTTGAGCCCAAAGTCCCTCTTTGCTTTGCTTAGAGCGATGAGAGGATTTTTTCCTGGGCATGAATGCACCCAAGACTTTGGGTTCCGGTCCATTTCGCACAATTGATGTGGAATGATTTCTGCAACCAAAATGAAAAAGCGAGCGCAACACCAACAGGTGTGCCTTGTAAGTAAGCAAACGGTTTTTAAAGGCCCCGTCATCCAAACTGACCAACGTTCTATATTCAGTTGGTTCTTTCCGAATTGAACCCAGCTTTGTCCTCCTAATGACTTGGCTCCCACTGCATCTTAACGAAAAAGTGCTCTCCGGCCGAGAAAGCGAATGATGCCTTTCCCTTGTAAAAACAAACCACATCCGACACTGAAGAGCTTCACCACAGCAAATGATTTGCGCACAGTCTTTACATCTTGATCCGAAACTTCCCTCTACATCGCAACTCCTACCACCGCTTTACCTAATTGTTCACATTCCTCCTTGCATTGCGCCATCTTTGGCTCCTAATTTCCCGCTCCCCTTGCCACATTAGCCCCACCATATCAACACACGGCACCTAATTACTCGCTCAGGGCTCAGCGAATGGCATTGTTCGGTACGCTTCTGTTCCCTGGCCCCCGCAGGCTTTGCTCCAGGCTCCCCTGGGCGCATGCTGAGTTCCCTTGTCGTAATTCCTTTTAACTCTGTCATCAGTACCTGGCTTGTAACAGGCTATCTCGAGACTGTTCTTCTCTTCTTCCTCGACTGGCTATACCCACCCCCAATGGGAGCAGGCCGGAGCTACGCTGCGAAGCTGCGCATGGGCCCAAGCGTTCAGTCGGGCACAGGCAAGGACCAGGATATTACCAATACAGTTCACTCAAAAGAGAACTCGTCAGAGAAACCCATTATCCACAGACGATTTGGGTGCCCTGTAGCAGCCTCTCCCCTACTAACTCCTGCCGTGAAACTCAACAGCTTCCAGGTGTGCCATGTCCTTCCCACTATGATGTCTCCAAATATAGGGGTTAAAGACCACAACAATCTGATGCCAGCACTGGGATGTTTTGCCCGCCTCCGACCTTGCTCTACGGGCAGCATGGCGAGCTATACTCTCAGGCTTGCCATAGGAGCCCTACGGCCTCCCGGGGGCCCAGCCCCCCACCCGCAACGGTCTCAGGTCAGGTCGGCACTCCCGGATCGTGGAACAACGGCCCAGGTACATGATACCGTTTGAAACGAACCGATGATCAGGTCTAGCCCACTACCCTTGCCATTGCCAATCCTACTAGGGAGCTGTGAGACTTATGTTCACACCCCCGCGCTGCTGGCGGACAGTGCAGCTACTCATGACCCCATCACTCAAGCTATCATCATGTCTGACTAGCGGACCGGCAAACTCTTAATTTGACATGGGAACCGGCAGCAAACCCAGCATGTCTTGCCATCACCAGCTCAACTGTGCGACGGTGCGCCCCTGACATAAAAGCGCTTGTACAGTTTCAGTTGAGAGGACTTCTCTTACTTTCAACGTTCTTCATTACCTTGAGGTACATGGACTCCAAATCATTGCGAGGCCCACGGTATGTTGAACACCTCACACGACGTGCTCTCCCTGCAAGGTGAGTTGTGCATTCCACGTCGACTTCGACTGATAATTACCCGCTCCCATAACAAGGCAACAATCCCCTAATCAATTCCGTTATAACTCTTCCCCACAATGTTGCGGGATAAGCGAATTGCATTGGTCACGGTAATGGTCACGGTAACCGTTTCCCTGAAAGACTGTTGCTCCCAGGTTCCACGGAAGCATGCTGAATTCCCACTTCCTTCCCTTCTCACATCTTCTCACTTTTCAGTTGGCTCGGTATGTCACAGTTGTTTTCAACGGTCGAAACTGTAATGGCTTGTGCCTTTCTGTCCTTCTCTCTTTCTTTCTTTAAGGGTGATGAGAGGCCCTACAGCCTCCCTAGGGCCCACCCTTACACCCGCACTGAGTCACCGCGTCCGTTGGTCGCACCTCCCGAGGACCGACGCACTCCCGGACTTACCAAGTTATCATGAATGCCTCAGATCCCCAACCCCAAGAGTCCGGCAGCGCATCCAGCTCAGCAAGGCCGTGAAACGTATTTCCCTCATAGTGACAGGACCTGCTGACTGAACTGAGATGACACCTGAGTGCACACGACATCCAACCCCCTGGGTCAACACTTCGCCACTGAAGGGACTGCTGGGCCGCCCTATCAGCACTCCTGGCTGCTAGTGCCTGTACCCCAGCTGCAGGCTTCCACACCGCGACCATGACTTGGCAAACATGTCCGGCAGAGGCACAAGGCGATGAGAACCGAAACACAGCCTACACCCAAAATAGGATACACAAAGTAGGAGGTCACTAGTCTCGATCCTTAGCACTTCTGTTCACTGCACCTCAGCTTTCTACCGGGAACATGGATACTCAGACTGCTCAGGCCACCCGGGGTAACTGCAACGCAACAGCTTAACTGCTTTGGGCGCCCCTTCCGCGGGCTCTTCACTTTTGTTTTCTTTTTTCGGGAGTGGTCTTGCTGGCCGCTGGGCTTTTGGCATTCAGCCTTGTTATGGTGTTGCCTGCGCAGTCGTAAGCCTACCAAACATGACATGGGCTTCGCAATCAATCTTTCGAGCAGGATACCTATCCCTAAACACATGACCACAGAACTTCCCTTGCTCGTCCCTGCAAGCAGCGCCTTCGGCTTCAGAGTTGCTCTAAGGCCCCGCTCATGGTGCAAAAGCGCGCAAAAGAACCAGGATTCCCATGATTTCCTCCCCCAGGCACATAGGCACTAACAACAGTCAACCGCGACAAATCAACAACCAAGCCTACCCTCAGAGTAACATCAAACACTGCAACTTGGCTTCTGCGATCACCCCACCTGGAGAAGCAATTTCATACTGGGTGCTCGTTGCAGGAGCTCAGCTTGGCCGTTGGCGTGGCTTGGCTTCCTGGTAGCTGTCGTCCTGGCGTGTCTCGTCCTCGTCATGAAGTCGCCCTTCTCCTCGCTGGTGTGCTTCCCACTCTTCTTGTGCTTTGAGGATTTCTTCTTCTTCCGCCGCTGTGAGAAGGAGTGCCTCTTCTTCCTCTTCGTTTCTCTCGTACTCTTGGATCATCTCGATCTCCTCCTGGTTGGGCTTGTGCCACTGCGCTTCTCCCTGTCGCCGCACCTGGGTTCCATCCCAGTTTCTCATTCGGATGTCCTCGTTCACCATGGCCTGGAGCTCCTTTGTGCGTCGGCTGCTGGTCGTCCTCCTGCATGTCGATTATCCGCAACTCCTGGTGTCTGCCTGCAGACTCGGCAAGGCCCCGCAGGAGGTTCCTGACTCTTTCCTCTTCCTCGAAGAGTTCTTTGGTGTCCCTGCCTCAGACCCATATACGTCGTCTGGCCACCGTTTGCGCTGCCACTTCTCTCTGCCCGACCCCTTGGGCCGATACTGCGGTCGCCTTGCCATCCTCAGGCTCCCGGAGCTGCTACTCCGTTTTGGGTTTGGGATCTGTGGTTGCTATGCATCTCCTTTACCCTTGCGTCTGCAAAAAAAAAAGGGCGCCAGACCGAAGTCTGACCCTGAGTCACACGCACGAAGCTGGACTCAGGGCTTTTAACGCCCGAAGTGGCTTTGGCAGGAGGCAAGCAAACAAAAGCCACCACCCCTGTAGGCTAGTAAGGCTTACGTGAAGGGGAGGATGGAGGCTCTGCTTTGCTGCCTCCCGGACATCAGGAAGCCACTTACGACCTGACGTCTGAACTAATTTAGGGTTTAGGGTACACGCGGGGCTTTTCCCGGGCGCGGCGGCAGCCATCAGCTCGAGCCCGAGGCTGCGGAAATGAAAAGCGTTTCCCATGCCACGCTCCTTCTCTTCTTCTACTGGCGATGCCCGTCCCCGAGGGGGTGGGCCGGGTTTCCCCGACGCCGCACTTCCCCTCTACACTCTACACGGCGAAGTTGGTGGCACGATGGACGTTGTGTATCTTCCCCTCTTCTTCTCCCCCAGCCCCTAAAACCCTTCCAACAACGTCCTTCAAGGATTGCCGTCTTCCCTCACAAAGGGCTACATACTGTTGGAGAAAGGGGCGAGGAAAGTTAGCGAGTGATTGCCGGCTAGCTCCCAACCACTGAGTGTCTTGCTACTTTCTCTTCTTCTTCTTCTGCCACTTTGCCTCTCTCTCTCCCTCTCTCTCTATGCTGTTCCACACCTCTCACAGCTCTGAAGGGGGCTGAGCTGAATGAAATGTCCCAACCAGTGCACGGCATGGGCACCCATATCTTTTAAGAGCCCGTCCTTGATGAAATATCTCGTGTCCTCAGCAACGGACACCTCAGCGGCAAGAGTCGCTTGCATCCGAAGTACCCAGCAGCCTATAGACTTGTGTAGATAATGAAAACTTGCACAGCTGGCTGCTCAGGCGAGGTCTGGCGTACCGGCGATGACACCCGAGGCAGGATCTAATGTCAGACCTTGCTGCCAACATCTGAGCGCAAACCCATCGTCAATGACGTCAGTGTCCTCTGTGCTTGTCAGACATTGGCACACGGCCTAGCGGAAGAGCCGGCTGTACTTCAAGCTTTGTGCTACCTGCGGCGTTTGAATTTCGCCGACTGCATCTTACTCGACACACCGCCCACACTTGTCACTGGGATAAACCATGTTCAAATCCTGAACCCAGAGGCAGCTGGAGACGCGGCCGGATATGAACCTGAATGCTGCTGCTACGTTGCTAGCATTGGGGTCATTGGGGCGTACGAGTGAAGAAAAAAACGTTGACACGCCCGCCTCGCTGCCAACTTCCACCTCCTCCCTCTGCAGTGACTTGCGGCTCTGCCTTTCAAATCTGAGGAGCTCGACGTACAGGTGACGAAGAAGATTGCGGTGTCTCAGAGAGGTACAGTCTTGGCGCAGCATCGACCGCTGGGGCTTCCTGCGAGTCAATCAAACTGCAGCCTGCTATGCAAGAGCAGAACTGCCGCCGCAAGCTGCACAAATCTCATCAAATGCCTCCTCTTTTTTTTGATGGGCCTGCCTTGTGTGAGGCAGTCTGCTCCAGGTCATGGAACATCAGCATGGCGTCCACCAGTCCGAGCTGTGGATGCTGGAACGCCCTGACGGTCAATTGAATGCGCGCGCGTTGTCACACACATGCTGCGTACAGTGCACCTACCTTCCCAGATTTCAGTCCAGTCGCTCAACCAAATACACTTGTTAAACAAGAACCAGATTTGACCTCCATACCGCTTTGCTCCGCAGGATCCCGGCAGTGGTAACTGGTAGTGGCATGTACGTGGCGAAGTTGGTACACACAAAGGACAGGACTCAGACAGCGCTACACTTCCAGGAGCCTTGGGAGAGTGCAAAGCACTTGGAAACCACAAGCATCGCATACACTGCGTGCTGAGCTGTTGGTCGCCACCACCTAGGTGAGCACATCTGTAAGTGAGCCTCGCACTGACTCAGGTGCATCACAACGACCAGTCACCAGCAACAACTGCTTGTGCAAGACAGCAGAGCAAAAACAAAGCCGAGGAAACCACCATGTTGATTCGCATACCTTTGTATCCTGCTGAGCAGCTGGAAATTTACTGACTCTATTGAGCCTCTATCTTCAATCCAGCCTACATCAGCCTACAACTTGCAAACCTGAACACATGTTCCACTTCAGGTCAGAAAAGGACCGTGTTGCTGCTGGATGCGCTCTCTGCGCTCTCTGCTTCCACTGAGCCTTCAGATTGGCTCCAAGGCTTAAACTCCAAACGAACACTGCAAGACCTGGAGCGGCTGGAGCGGCATGCTGCCTTGCTTGCGCTTTCTCTTGCCTGTTCTTGCACATGCGCTGCCCTTCGCTTGTACAGCTCGGCCGCTGCAAGTGTGTGCTCTGTGCCACGGCCACACTGTGACCGTGGAGTTTTTTGTGTGTTGCTAGGTCCTGAGCATCTCGCTGCAACCCACAGATTCTCCCCCTGCTTCGAAAAGATCCCGATCTTTGCCTCGGTGCTGTGCCCTTGCTAGAGAGTGCAAGCCTCGGCTGGTGAAGGAACTCTTCACAACGAAGGTGCTGTAGGCCTGTGCTAGGCTCCATGCAACTCTCTTGCCTTTTCCTACCTTCCGCAGCGTAACATACCAATGCCTTCTGCACTGGGCGCAGCTCTTAGCTGCTGCGAATGTCCGAAGCAGAAGGGAAGGGTCAGGTTAAATGACAAGATTCAAACTGCCATCGGATGCGATACTGTGTGGCGCCACAGCCTGCAAGATGCGTGGATGGATGAGTCAGCAGGAGCAAATAACATTAGCTCCCAGTTTGCGAAGCGACAAGAAGAGCTCCAAGGGCGGGACCGGTGCTAAACGAGCAGCCACGCACTTCACCGCCACGGCACAGTCGGCACACTCCTTTGCGGATTTATTCGCAAGATCGGGCGCAGCTTTCAGGCTAGTACATGCCAGTATTGCCTGCAAGCTGTTCTAGGAATGGCAAGCATCTGTCTCGGCTTGATATTCGCCACGCGTTGGTGGTGGTGGGTTGTCCTGTGTGAAGTACAGATATGACAAATTAACAGCCCCATTTGAACCTTGTCGCGGAGCAGCCAATGGATGTCCTTGTTGAAAGTTTGGTAAAAGCCCGCGAAAAGGTCGAACATCTTTGCTTGATCTCTAACATAGAACGAGCAGGTGACAACTTCCTCGCACCACGGCCAAACAAAACTCAAATCTCTTCCGTGGCCGCAAGCACTCCTTGAGACTGACTTCTGCGGACTCAAGAACTTGCTGCAAGGCCCCAAAGGCGTCAGCGCCTGACAGTAAGACAAACACATGTTGCAGCAAGTGTGCTGGCAATCTCCTGATCTGGACCCACCTGAAGAATTGCGGCCAAGCTGGGCAGAAGTAAACACAAATCCTCGGCGAAGCGAACTAGCTAAGGCTCGGTTTCTCGTCCCTTGACAAAAACTACACGTACACGTGCACCTTCGTTGCAAATCAACGGGTGACGCGGCACCATCAAAAGACTCTTATCAACGCCCACTCAGGCCAGATGTTCAGGCCACGTCGGATCCTACTGTCAATTTAAAGGCGGGCGGCAAGAGTTGGGCTATGGAAACCACAAGGTAACTGCCGGGGTAACTGCAAAATCCGATTCTACTTCGCACGAAGATCGAATCTGACTGGGGGTCACGGAGATCGAGCAAAAGCTTTGCCTGCTCAGACTTAGGATGCCTGCCATGTGTTGCGCTTTGCTGTTGATTTTTCCCAGTGCTGCTCCATGCAGCTTTGTTGGGTCCAAATTTCAAAGCGGACGTGTTTTGCCATGCCATATGTGCTAGAATGCGATGGCAACTGGCACTTGCCCCGCCGGACCTGAGCCTGTAAACACAGCTGTGCAAGAAGGGCAGTCATAACCTCATACCCCTTCAACAATAGCATAATTGCAGCTGCAGCTCACACGTTCAAGTTCATCAGCTATGCCGTGACCAAAATGCATTTCATGGAGGCGGTAGTCAGCCAAAGACTTGCCGAAAAGCTAAGAAGCACGCGTAAGCACGCACCTTTCACCAGCACACGGCCTTCCCTCAGCCTCCCAACACCTTTGCCTATCTGCTCCTCTCAGCAGTCCACGGTCCACGAGCAGACGTGCATCAAATTCAGCGCATGCCCGATCGTCCACACAAGGAATTGCCATCAACCGGGATGGGAATGGCATGGAATGGCATGGAGTGGCTGGTAGTGGCATTGGCTCGCAGCTACCGAGTGGAAAGAAGCACCTAACAAGTCCAAACAAGAAGCAAGCATGGTCGAATCACGCCACAGGTATGTATGGCGCTCACTTCGCTGGAAGCTCAGAAGCACCTCGGGATAATGACAGGACAGACTCAGGCTAGACGCAGTTAGTAGAGCCCTTCAGCCGCGCTTTTTGGGAGAGCTGTCAACGCCTTCGCAACTTGATACTGGCAGCTGAAACACTGTGTGTGTGAGCAACCTGCTCAAAGGATGCACCAGCACCAGCAGTCATAAAGGACAACGACAACGTGCCGAGTGCCGAACCAATGCGGCTCTGCCTGCAAGCCAAGAATCTGTCGGTGATGGTGGCACCTTGAATGGCTTGCGGCTTTGTCCTGGCAGCTAAGTCTGCCGACTTACAGTTGTCGATTGGGACGGTGCGGTTTTTTGGCAGGCACTCTGTTGCATATCATAGATGCAAAAGGTACTTAAGAGATCACAGCCAGCGGCTAACGGAACGGACCGGCAGTCTAGTTGTAGTCTCTGTGGAATTTGGAAGGCAATGCAAACCTCTGCCGTCCCGCGGAAAGCGGACAGCTGGCTTGATGCCCCACCGCGAGTCCACAAGTATGCAGAGTTATTCATTCCCGTCCCACCCACTTGCCCATCTCCACTCTCTTGACGTCGTTGAATTTGAGACGCCCGCAGACCTCGGACTCCTAGGCCAAACATGTCTAAAAAGCTTCGCGTCGTTGACCCTTCCCGCTTGAGAGCGGCAGTTGGTGGATGCCCTAATCGCGCTAATTGCTTTCACTCGTTGACATTGCAATTTCCGTCATTTCCGTTCATTTCCAACGCGGCCGCGCCTGGCGCTATTGTGAGTTGCCAAACATGAATGATATCTACGTGTTTTCTTAGGGGAGAGATTGCAAGTCTCAACACGCTTAAACTCAAGACTTAAGATCCCGAAGCCAGTTCCCGTGCGCATCATGCAACGAACGGCTGCCTCCAATTATCTCCAATCATAGCCCCTACATGCTCCCAGCCTTGTGTACCAAGAAGCCTTAGATAGCGTTCCTGTACAGCGGAGTAGGACCGTGTTACCGGCAGGCAAGCCGTCTGCCTCTCAGGTTCTGTGGGCAACTAGCCTGACTCTGGAAGACAAGAGTGCAGCCGGCAAAGTAAAGCCAGCCTGCACGAGAGTGATGGCAGGCTGAACTCGCCGGGCTGCGTGCATGTCTGCAAAAGCCTTCCCCATGCGTCAGCATTGCACCTAGCACGCCTAACTTGCCTTCCAACTAATGCTATCCATAGACTCTCCGGACAGCGGCAGCTTCCTTGATCTCAGCCAAGTAGGCAGTACAGTCGACCAAGTCGAAGGAGTCCCCAGTCATCTGGCCCAGTTGATGTATGCGGGCTAGCACGTCCTGCCTCAGAGCTTTGGAGTTTTGCGGCCTGCAAAGAGGTACAAACCTTGCCCTTCACACTAACAACGAGCAATAAATGCGGGGCTCGTGGCGTTTCAAGGAAGGGCTCCTTTGCACACTCTGGTGACGCCATGGCACCCTCAACGAAGAGCATGCCTGAAGGCACTGCGCAAAGCATCACAGCGCTGAACTTTGCAAACGTAGAATTTCTTCTGAAAGCCTCTTGCAGATACCGCGTAGAGACCATCATGCCTCAAGCTTCAGGTTTTGAACTTGAACACAGATCCAAGACAAATCTCGATGGGAGGCTTCCACGTCTGCCTGAGCTCCGTCGCACCCGGGAGAGTCGCCACGCACATGATGGAGTGCGGAACAAACTGGCACATCTTTCGCAGCAGGACACTCAGTCCCGAGAACTAAACAACTTGTTGCCCTCCTGGTACTCTCCTGGCATCTCAACCACCTCATCAGGAAACAGCAACCCCCGCTCTCTGGCTGAGTACTTGAGCAAATGATTTCAACTGTCAAGAAGCTCGAGGCTTAAGAATCCGGCAGTGAATGCAGGCGGATTTTGCTGAAGATCAGCCGGCATTGCTGATAGGAGAGCTTGCCGAACCAGCACTCCTCTTCCCGCCGGCGCATTCACAAAGCAGTCCACCTTGGTTTAGCTGCAAAAACTTCATGCTGCCTCACCGCAACTTGAGCAACACATGTCCAGTGGATTGAGGCAAGTCACCAAATTGGATAAGTTGGTACCAGCGGCTACAGCAATGTCACGCACATCCAGCATCTCTTGCACAGCACTTTTGTGCAGCCTCGTTCCGTGCAGGCAATGCCTACATCTAGAATCCGTTTTCTCTCTTTAAGGCTTAGGACTCAGAAAAGAAATTGAAAAGAGAATTGGCCGCAAAATCTGTCCATCCATCTCTGCAATGATGCATTGCTGCCTAGACCGGCCTTCCAGCCCGAATTCAGACAGGTCATGACAGGTCACAAGGAAAACCCCACCTTTCAGAGGCAAATCTGATATGCTTCAGGGCCACGTGTCATTCACCTCCATCATGGCAGTCATGAATGCAAAGCCATGCGAGATTATGCCAACACTTTCCTGAGCTGAGGCGACAATCGCAGGATTCGACCAAAGAAATCGTGCCCCCCCCCACACACACACACACAAATCATACCAGGCAGAGGCAGAGCTGCAGCTGTCTTTTCGGTTCCCGGTGGCCACCAAGGTGTGCTGACAACCTGTAGGGCACAGCACGGAGCTGGCATTCGAAGGGAGATTCCTCTGCCACAGGCATGTGCCACATCAGGGCCAACCCGTAGGCAACAATGGACAGGAGTAGCCAGACAGGATGTGAAGAGACAGACCATACACAACCAGAAGAGCACGCAGCCCAACCCTCACTGCCCATTAAAAGAACTGCAAACCTCCTACCGAAACCCTCCTCTAAAAAACTCCAAGATCCCCCCAACCCCAGATCCCCCCAAGATCCACCCAAGATCACCCCCAATTTCAGCTGATGCACTTCGCGCTTTTTGCTCCTTTATTTGCGAGTAGATGGAAGTGGGGACAAAGCATACCGCCGATAGGACCACGTGGGTGGCGCTTGTGGTAGAGTTTGTGGGGATGTTTGGTTGTTTACCTGGGCTTTGTGATCATGAGATGTCTGTTGGGGTCTTTGTTCGCAGATTCAAGGATGCCTTCCTTCAAGTTATGGCCAGGCATGGCATCACCTCTCAGCATGATCTGGGTATTCGACACATGAAGTCATTCGGGTTTGGAAATCAGTCCGGACTCACTTGTTCACGACAGCTTCGTCACCCAGATGAGGTGTTGATATGGGCTCTCAGACTGTCTGGTGATATTGCTTCCTTAGATCACAGCCGCTTGTCTAAGCCCCTTGCCGCTGTGTTTCCATGCTGGGATGGTATAACGCCCGGCGATTGATGATGTCCCAGTCACAGCACTTTTCCCCTTTCCATTTGCAAGCCGAAACCAGCGATGATTGGTAGAATTGACGCAGGAGGTTCGTGAGACCGAATGCAATAGTGCTTGAAAAGATCCCCCCAAATCCCCAAGACAAGAATCTAGCCCAAAAAAAACTCCATAGCAACGCACCAAAATCCAGCCTGTGGTCGAAAAAAGCAAGACAAAATTGGCGTCCCCCCCCCCCAACACCCCAAGACCCCAGGCTCACTCCGTAAGGTATAAAAACAAGCTCCCTCCAAGGAGCTTTCGTGACAAACAAGAAGCTGACCTTCTTCACAACGTCGCCATGGGCTCCGACATGCACTAGCAAGCCAAGCAAGACCTTGGCAGCCACAAAGTCTAAATTCAACTAGCGCTATGTGAATGATGCTGCTTGTTGCTAGGCTGGGCTGCGAGATTGAAATTGCAGCTAGCTATGCCAGACTTCCATTTGCCTCGCCAGTGTCTCCGCTCAGAATGCCTTGCAAACCTTGAAAATGAAAGAAGGCACCCGAGTCCATGCAAAGTAAAGCGGCCTTCGAGCGACAGGACGCTTCCTGTACTTCAACTGAAGGTCGCATCAAATTCATAAGATCCACAGAGAATTCTGCTCAAACACACGCTTGGGACCTTGAGCAGCGCAGGTGAGAGGGCAACCCTCCCCCCTGTACTTCGCTAAACTTATAAGATTACGCGATCTGGCAACTTGCATCGCCGCAATCGAAACCAGTCTCAGGATCGACATATGTCTCAGGAAGAGAAAGGATCTACATGCTTTCGGAACCCAAGACATGCTGCGAATTTGTGATGGCATGCGTCTGACGGCATTGGACGTTGATTGCTACAACACGCTGCTGGCCCGCTTACTAACAGCCTCCCGGGCTTGTAACACCGGAACCCTCACACCCAGCTTCGAAAAAAAATGTGGACGGATGTGTACGGTAGGCTTCGGAAGTCACATCGGCAGCTGCAACGTGACGGAGATCTGGGATCTTTAAACCATTTTTTGTGACAGCACAGGTGCCTGAACCTCGCAATATCTTGCAATGCACTGCTTCTGCCCGGGCTCCACGAGGCAGCACCTTGTCACCAGCCTGAGGGTGACCACCCCCCTGGCCAGTTCTCGTCACCCCATCCCGTGGAAGCCCCTGAGGACCAACACCTGGCCTACCGGGAGGGCCGAATGGTACGGCGGAAAGCCCTGCGGTTTCATGACGACATGGCATCTGACTTGTGACTGACTTCATGGCCCAGTGTACAGACACAACAGGGCTGATACCTATGTGCTGATTGCAATTGGTCATGCGATTCCTGAGCTGGGCGGACATGTCATGTGGCCTGCCATCTACTACATGCGCCGTGGAATCCAAGCCCAGCAAGGAAATCGAGGAAAGCAAATGTCTCCAAAGGAAGTGCGATACATGCAATCAGGCAACCGTTGCAGGCGGCACCCTACCCTGTAACAGTAACAGCTCGAGCCATGGTGCTTAGCAGGAGGGAGGGAGTGGACTGGAGGGCAGGCGCACACGGGATGCTGGAGAATGCCCGGGTCGGGCAAAGCTGGGGGGCCGGAAAAGAGTGGCAGCGTTTGATTCTGGAGAGTTGAGTCCACAGATTTGGAACGTTGGTGTCCAGCCGAAAAACATGCATCATTCAGCACCTTTGGGCCTCAGATTTGCCACCATGACAGCTCACTTGGCAGTTGTGCCATGAACTGGCCCGAAAGGCCAACATGATCACACGGACAATCTCTTCCATGCCCACGAATTGGCATCGACAGTCCAACCATCTGACATACAAGCTGTAGAGAAAGCCTGCAAGAATTCAAGCGCAGGTGTTATTTCTCGAAATGTTGGCTTCAGCTGAATTTAAGCAGCGAGCCAAATGTCTCAACCAACACCACACCAGACCTGCAGTCAAGTACAAAGTTTGGTAGCAGGTTCGCAGGTTCAATTCTTCGCTGCCTTCTTTACGAATCATAACCATGAGGTGCACAATCGGAAAACGCGCTAGAGGCTCTGATGATGACCTGCCCTGTCTGCAGAAACCTAATTGTTCGTCTGCTGGTGCATGTTCATCACACTACGTCGCTGTAAGCCAAGAAACGTCAAGCTGCACACAGGTGTCTGTCTGTGCAATGATTAGATTTCCAAGGGTTTCTTGCAAGAGTTCTTGGCATAGGGCACAATGACTTCCCAAAACCTCTACCACGCGCATTCTTCGCAACCTCGAGGGCAGGGCGGCAGGGCAACTGACGAGACAAGTCAAACATGTTCAGCTGACTTCTTTTCAATCTTGAGGAGGCCACCATGTAGAGGCCATGCGCAATGTGAGCTCCACGTCCATGTGCTGCAGGATGGAGGACCTGACAATGTCCGGACATAAAACAACGAAGTCCAGCACCTCAGCTTTTATGCATCGACGCATAAGCTCGGAGCATAGACTCCGACAATGCCTTCAAAGTCGCTCGCCTGTAGTGCACGAAATGTGGATTTAAGCACGCAGTTCGGAAGGTGCCTCCAGCACGAAGGTCTCAGCTTTCTGGGTGGGCTCAGGCAGCCATAGTGCCTCAAGCTCCTGAGGCCGTCAGGAGATGTGGAAGGTGGTCAGGAATGTCAGGAAGCAGACACGTAATGCAGTTTCAGCATGCAAGCCTCAATCGTGTAGTCCTCATCGAAAAGAAATGCATCAGGCTCCTGGACCGAAGCCGTAACAGTCATCAGCTATGACACACTCAAAAGAAAGCATAATTTGCTTTGCATTTCATTGCCAGCGAAACGCAGCGCTGCCCTTGGAGGTCCCTTTCAGCAGCATGCATGCCATGACATAGGTCCAAAAGCCTTCACCAAGCAAAGAAAAATATGCTGAATCATTTGACTCCGCTGGAGTCCGCAAGTCCCAATTCTACATGTTGTCAAAAAGTCCTCAGCAACCTGTCTGGCCAGCTCAAGGATGCTGGGGAAATCCTTTGCGCATCGTGTACAAGAAGACTGAAATTGCAGACCATGATATCCCTGCAAATGGCCTCCTCCACTGCTTCGCCTGCTGCTCGACCAAAACAATGCATTACAGCCGACTTGCGCTTGCAACCGACCGCTTCATGAGGTCAGCGCGGATTTGCATAGGAGGCATGACGCCTCGCAGCCTTGCCGTAAAGGCAATCCAAGCAAAGCTGCCTGAACGTGGTGCAATTTTACGCCAGCCCCGCCTGTGCACAGCTCTTCTGGCGAACCGCTCACATGCACGGGTCGGCGTGACACACTCCCAACCCAGCTCACAATATGCGAAAAGCTGGTCAGCCAAACAAGCCAACATCGCACATTGTCCGACTTGGCTCTTCTTCTGGGAAGCTTCAAGTTGGTTGGCAGAATGTAACACAACATGAGCAGCGCGACTTTGTCTCTCTCTCTCTCTCTGCAGAAGCTGTGAGGCCCACCGAGACTTGCTGATGTATGCTGCTTTTTGGCATGGTACCCTGCTCATGCTTTTCAACTCACTTTTCCAACATGGAGCTGTTCCACATCATGATATTACTGAGCATCATTTGCGTGCACAGGCCAGCTGCTGCAAATGGCTCTCCTTCTGGTGCACATAGAATGGCAGATAGAAGCCCCCGAAAGTGCCCGGTTCACTGGACAATGCTTATCTTGCCATCCTCCACAAACCTCCATTCTCACACTGAGAAGCTGTCAAACTGATGTGCTGCAGACTCCCGCATCTAGGCCAGGTCTTTTAACAAAGTCTTGGGCCCCAGCTCCTGACCTTGCAAGCGCAGCCAGGCCCCAGTGACCTGGCTACCATTGGTTACCCTCACAGGCAGCTTTTTATGTGGAAAGCTAAGCCCAGCAAGGCATCGGACCTGGTGCGGCAGTTGGCCTCCATGAGGTGTTTGCCTTGGCAGCTAGAACTTGCGAAATCAGATCAACTCATCTAAACATCCACGAAGCCACACGAAACCTGTGCTTGTGGCGAGTAAATGACTCCACGTGAACAATCGAAGTTCTTTCGCTTTGCTCCACTACCTCCGATGATCCACAAGCCATTCGTTCCTGCCACAGCTGAAATTGAACCCAGCAGAAAGATCCCTTGTAGCATCCCTGAGGCATTGTTGATTATGGCTGTATGCAAATGTTGCTGCTGCTGCTTCCGCTGGCCCTAGCTTTGCTCAAAGGGACATGGACGCAAAATGAATGTTCACAAGCAAGTCCGCCTGAGTAGAGCCAATATTTCCCACCCATCTGCTTCCACAGTGGGCTGCCATTGGCGGATTCACCAGCCACAAGCAAGTAGGCCCCTGGCCAGGTCAAAATGCGCACGGGATGTGCACAAACATGAGGCATCAAGGCCCGCTCCGCCACAGTTCTGCTGCCCATTGGGCGTGGACACGTGCAACTTCACGGGCTTTCCAAGCGAGGAGGTTGAGGATACCTGTTGGCATGAGCTGTTTCGCTGAACTTGCAAGCTGCAACCCCTACTCTGGCTTTCGTCTGAGTCCTAAGCTCTGATCTGGTCGTCCTGATATGGCTTTCGCAAGCTAAAAATATGGCTCAGTAGGAGTCAGAGCGCTTTTTTCTGGAGGCCTTCACCAAGTCCTCACCATCCAAACGGCTCCAGGAGGCAACCACCTCAGGTTCATAAGCCTCTGCCACCGACAACTAACCATCTGGACGTCGCTATCAATCACGGCCATATGTTCAGCGCGGAGACCGTATTCTATTTTAACATGCTGGGGCAGACAGGAATTGGAACATTCATAGTTAGCGTGTTCCAGGGTGAAATTCTCTGCATCATCTGCAGCGCTGCAGCGAGCATATACAAGCCTGCTTCTCAGCAGGCGGTGCGCAGCGTGGAGCGTAGCCAGACATGCAGTTGCAAAAAATAGCATGCTCTGGCAACAGAGTCAAAGGATCCATGTATCTCCAGAACTGCCAAGTTGTTGCCATCTTGAGGCTGAGCATGTATCTTGACTCCAGCTTTGCTGGCTATTCCGCTCGCGTCGCTGGCCAGGTAGCTTGCCTGTTCATAGTCAGATACTGCCACAAGCAATGGCGCTCCTGCACGGTCGCTAACACACACCCCGCCGTCCATCTGCAAACCTGCAGCCACTTGCTGTGCAGAGCTGGCTTCTCCCGCAGGCACATACTGCAACGCTTGCACTGTCGCTGCGGTGCTGGTCTGAGAAGCTTGAGTGCCAAATCCTCTTGCCTGTGCCGCTTCAATTGGAGCACCTGCTTGTTGCATCCCTTTGCCTTCTCTGCCTTTGCCCTTCGACTTTCCCTTGCTTCGCTCTGTGCGCTCCCCATCCACATCCTCATCCACGGGAGCGACTCGAGGTGGAGGCTCAAACACTTCCCATGGTTCCAAGGACTTGTGAAGCCTCCAACCAGACAAGGCCACTGCTTCTTCAGGGCCTTCTAAAGTCACGGCTCTGAGCCTAACCTGGCCGATACCCTCCTGCGCTGCCTGCACCTCCAGCTTAACATCTGAAAACATGCTGCTTTCCTCACGAAGTGCCGGCTCCAAGTCCTGCCAACGATCTGAGGGAAACAGCAAGGACACGCGAACCTCACGCATGCCTTCTGGGACTGTCTCAGGTCTTGAGGCTTCCTCCCGGGCGATGGCCGCACTGCGTGTTGCCAAGTCGCCCAACACCAACCTCAAGACTCTCAGCCTTTGGGCCAAGGTCGCTCTCGCAGCGCTGCAAATACGCTCACTCGCGTGAAAAGGAGGAGATTCAGCGTCATCTATAGAAACCAAAGCCAGGTCTCTTAACCTGGCGACGTTTGCACCAAGCTTGCCAACCACAGTTGCAGCCTCGCCCTGTGCGAGGAGGATCCGAAGTGGCACCTCGGTCTTGCCCTCATTAGCGAAACGCTCCTTCTCGGCACTTATGGCCACCTCCTCCTCAGTCATGAGCGCTTCCCTTAGTTCGAAGTGCTCAGCTCGGAGCACTTCTGAAACCACGAGCTCCTTAAGCGTCGACTGCAAGCGCCAGAGAGCTGCTTCTATAGGCACGCGGTCCCTTGCCAACAGCTTCACCCGTTTTTGAGAGGCAATACCTGCCAAAGGTTCCCGAGACACTTGAACCTCACAGCCAAGCTCTTCAATGATGGCCCGGATGCGTTCACCACCCTGCCCGACGATTCCCCCACCTGCCCTGTCGGGCACGATCAAGTCAAGTATATGAGGGCGTTCTCGATCACGTTCAGCCGAAACAGGTAGGCCAGACCGATCAAAGACCCTGTCAAGAACCATGGCAACAGCTTGTTTCAGTGTGGCCTCTTCCCCGCAGGAAATGATTATGATACACTCTTCGCGGCGCTTCAATGCTTCCGGAAGCTCGTCTTGCAGAACACGCACCGAGTTGATGCCTGCAGCAGCCCGGATTGCTTTGATGTTGGAGCCCTGCTTTCCAATTACTCTTGCGCCAGCGGTTGCTTTCACAATCAATCGGCAAGGGGGCACCATGACTATTGGATTCCTTTCTGGACCAGTTGCTGTCTCTTCGGCGCCGGCCGCCATTGCTGCGCAGCTAAGCCCGGCTGCCGTACAGCGAAATACAGTGAATCAACTGGGAGCAAAGCGAATGCGATAACAGGCCGAGTTTCTCGCAGAAGTTCTGCTCAAATGAACACATGGAGATGGACCTACTGTTGATGGAGGAAAGCTTGTACCAATTAGGTTCCCTGAACCAGCGTAATTCTGGGGTGGTGCAGGGTTTCTTCCATCAACTGCGTCAACCGCATGAGAGGTGCCTTATCAGGGGTTTCCCCGAGGTGAGGTTGGTCACCTGAGTACAAGAGGCTGGGAGGAGCTGGGAGGAGCTGGGCATCTGCAAAAACAGTGATCACAGCCCGTTGCATCTCAGCAACGGCTTATCAGAGCCCAGTCCGTCCTTCAAAGTGACCCCCTTCAGCCGATGCGTGCATCTAGCACAGCCTAGCTCAAGTCCTTTGGCAGTCCAGCTGCCACCGTCCAGCAACCATCAGCCCCGGAGGATATCCTTCGGGGTGGAAGGAGTGCAGTGCTTTCCCTGCGTTGCCTCACAAAGCTGCGCGGGCCAACGGTCCGTAACTCTGTTCGCCTTTGCTTCCATGTAGGCTGGCCGTGACATCGTTCACCAGCAAGTACATACTCTCCACCGCACCTGTCTTGGCCAGGACATACCAGAATGCTGCGTGAAGCATTTCTCGCGATCCAAAACACAGGTCGGATCTCACTTTGGCTGGCCATTTGGCGACAAGACATACAAACTCGGAGGCTTGGTGCTTACCAGGATGGCTGCATCCTGCAGGCTCAAATGAGATGGTGCAGACCTACTCCGCATGGAAAAAAAGCTTACAACTGAACTATGCGCATGCTTTAACTGTTATCCTGCCCCCTTTCAAAAAAAAAGCAGGCTCTGCCACCAAGTGGCTGACATTGGACGCTTTATGGGGCAAGCTTTCCACACCATTCTCTTCTGCAAGCCAGGCCTCCCGAAACTTGTCACCATCCAGCCGCAACCAGTTTCCGACCATCTTATCGGGCATCCTGCTGATTCCGCTAGACTCGCTAAACAGCTCTCGCGTGCACAGCCCGACCAAGGTCCGAACTGACCGTTGTGCACTGCCTGGCAATAGATGACCTTGGGCTGCATCGTGCTGCATCTTTGGGCGGAAGGATCGAAAACAATGTGATTGTTCAGTCTAGCATTGACTTGTGCAAGGGAACATTGGGGATTTGAAGCTTCAGCCAAGGCTTCCCTGTTTGACTGCCTCTGAGGCCCTTGACACAATACTCGCAACACGCCTCCCCCCCGTTTGTGCCGGTAGCCCAAAGGGTACTGCTATTGGAGCAACCGGCCCACATTGACTGGCATGGACTGCAGGCAATGTGCAATTGAGCCTACTAGTATGGCCATGTATCGACCGTTTGCCTCCGGTGCATGGCGGGGACCATTGTAGGTTGCATCCGCTCAAACAAAGCTGAGATCGAGAGGTTCTGTGAGTACTGGACTTCTGCGGCAACTTAACGGTTAGCGGCGGCTGACCCTTGTCCATGAAGGTGCCTCCTTCTTTAGATGCAGCGAAAAGACCAGGAGTGGAGGCAGGGCCCCTGGGGTCCACAGGCTCCCAACAACAGGTCGTGTTCCAGTGGACAACCCTTAAGTCCCGTGCATATGCACTGAGAATGACAGCAACGCCACGCTCAAATGAGCGATTCATCTCCCACATCTTTGTATCTAATACATGGCCGTGAGGGAGAATGCCTCAAAAGGCAGATGCAATGCTGCCATGCCTGGCTGCCAGCTTGCTTCAACATGGCTGACCAAATACCTGATTGCCTCCTAGGCACCAGTGCTGACCCTGAACTGTCCATTTAGAAGCCCGTGTGGGGAGGGTGATTGTTGCAGGCATAATCCGCAAGCGACGCCAAACCGGCAACGATTTGACTACAGTAGCGCCGGTAACCCATGCCCAGCGCCACTTAGACCTCGCCTATGAAGGCTACAATGGTATCTGCAATGACGTCACACCCTTGCCAAAGTCGCTGCATCCGGAATTGCCTGCATGCTCTTGCCCCAGAACGCCCCAGCATGGGATTCTGTTGATGCCCCAGAAGAGATATACCCTTGGGAGAATGGAGGGTTGTTTCAAGGCTGACCATGAGGATCGACCCCCTGTGTAGCACCCCTAAGCAGACATTGGGGTGAGGGGTAGCTACTTGTTTGAAAATGTTGTGTGTAATGTTTTGGCTTAAGGTGCAGCTACGAATAAGCCCTTGAGCATTGCAATTAAGCAAGCCAAGCATGCGTTGAATCTTCCGCACAGCAGAGCTTTCACTCTGTGTTTGAACGTAAAAATATTTAGTGCTCCTTGAAAAGGGTTAATGGTCCGTTGTATACCTCCTGTCCGTAACGGTGAACGAAAATCGAGTGGTTGGAAAGTTCGTTCGGATCGTGGAGTCCCTGGGAGTCACCAAGATCACGTTCAACCAGGGAGCGCCTTGGGTCAGCCGGCGGTCAAACCCGCAACTATTTTACAAAATCTGGGCCTGGACGATCTACAAAGGCCTACAGGATTCCTCCTCAAATAAGGTCAGTGCCTCCGAGACAAAAAGGGAGGATTTAGCATCATGGGCGTGGGGACTTAGACAGCGGATAGCGGATAGTCTTCGTCACCTACTACAAGCACAGCTGCCAAGATTGCGGAAGTAAACTACAGAAGAGGAGTAGAAGCTTCATAAGGCCCGAGACCAGGTCTTTTCGAAAGGATTGGCGTTGGGAACCGGACAACCTCATTGTCGAGTTAAGGACAAATCTGCGTACGTCCTCTCCATTGATGTGGGTGGCCCGATGAGAGCTAAGGGAAGAGATGCGGCGGGAAGGGGCTACAAATTCTTTCTGGTGGCCAGCTATTCCTTCCCAAAGTTCAAGGATCAGAAGGCTCAAGAACCGCATCAGGACGAGGATATGGCTCCTTTGGACTGTGACTTTGCAGACATGCATGGTGAGCGCGCAGCTTCTGGAGCGGTCGACCCAATGGATGGAGAATTGGACGACAACGAGGAGCTGGACTCAAATTCACTGATTCCAACGGCGATCTTCATCGATGGAGGACAAGACTTTCAGCACCAGCCAGAGATCTTTGCAATGAGCACGGAAGGGTATAGGTTGGATATGGCAAGGGTGTTGAGCTTTCAGGCCGCTTCGATAACCAATCCCGAGACGACGCCAGCTGGAGAAGAGGAGTTGGCCAAACAGCTGAAGTGATTTTGTTTTGGAGGCGGACAAATATACCATATACAGGACCAGGAGGGGTACCTCGGAATCAGGAAGGTCGACAAGGTGATCGTCGAGATCCAGACGCGGCCGGCTATTGCACTGTTGCGGCTTGAGGGGGCCGACGAGCCGGTGTATTTACGTCCCTTCAGAGTCGTTCAGGAGTTTGCGTTGGAGTTCGCAGAGATTGGCCGTGAGAAGCTGGCTCAGCTGCTGCGAACCGACTGGAGAGAGGTTTATGCTGGCATTGAGAGGGAGCTGGTCACAAATGACAAGGCCGTGGAGTATCGAATGTGGATGGAGAGGTTCACTTTGAGATCGCTCCAGGCGTTTCAGCAGCAACGGCACACCTGAGTGTACACCCTCCACATATGGAAGTAAGGCCAACAATTAGGTCAAGAGACAGGAGCAGGCTTCGTGGTGAAGTTCCAGAAATCGACAGGCGGTGACAGGAGCGAGAGGCGATCAAACTGCCTTAACTTCGGCGTGGGATCTCAATCCTGGAGTCAGCTTATTAGGCCTGGAGGAAATCACGAGACAAATGGATCAACAAAGAAATCGAGATGGTTATAGTTGGTCATGGTATGATGTCAACTCCACTGTCAATGCACCTATGAGGGAAAGACCGGTTAGAGGAAGAGATCAAATTGGTCAAGAAGATCCTCAACAAGACCACTTGTTCGTCGAGAACGATGCCTCACTCACGTTGAGCCGAACGAAGAGCACGACGAAGGCCAGGCTGAAAGCGGTGAGGAGGAGGATCCAACGGAGAACGACGAAGAGGCGGAAGAAAGGCGGGGGCTGACAGTGGACAGTGTGGAATCCTCAAGGAAGCGGGAAGATTGGCATCAAGAATGGAATAATCGATGAGCAGTTGGATATGCTCCATGGAGACGGTCATGGAGAGCAAGATATGGCCGCAATGGAGGGTTTTGCGAAGCAATCAAAACGAGTTGGAGTATGATCCAAGTAAAGCAGGATGCGCATCGAGCTCTTAAGCAAGAATGGCCAGGATTGACGAGATGGCCGACGAGGAGGAGCTCGTGCAACCTGTCGGATAATCCGGAAAGGAAGATGATGGGGAAGACAAGACAATTGGCGATGATGCTAAGGAGGGTGTCGAGATGGACCACTTGTACTTCATTCAACCACTGGCATCAAAGAATGGCAAGGCGATTTTACAAACAGTACATAAGAGCTTTTCCTTCAACTTCGAGGAGAAACCCACCTGTTCGGCGCATTCGCTCAGACAGGGCGAGTGAATCCAGCGCTGAAGGAGTGGGCCTTGGATAGAGACATAGTCCTCACGAGAACAGAAGGCCAATCTCCTCAAAGCAATGGTTCAGCAGAGGGATGCGTTAGGTATTTGAAGGGTCAGGCCCGCCTGCTAATACAGGCTGCCAATGTGAATGTGGAGTCTTGGCCATCAGCGATGACCGCAGCAGCACACCGTCAACGTGAACTGCGTCTTCGCCCAGAAGCAAAAGCACCACTTGCTTTTGGCACCAAGGTGGCGATCAAGAAGATTATTTATGGCCAAGGAGGAAGCTATGATCTCCTTCCAAGATGGGTTGCAGGGACATATATAGGATCGATATGGCATGTGGTCAATGGATCAGCTGTGTTGCAGGATGACAACGGCAAGTTCACTGTGACGATGCATCTTCGACCTCGATTACATGACCCTGAAACCATTGATGAGGAGCCTAGATGAGCCAATCATCCCCATATCAGATCCAGACGTTTCGACGCACAGATTGAGAACAAAAACTACTCTGAGTGTAGTCCCGGACAAACCAAGCGCTAAGAAAGTCAGCGACGAGAGGCGGGCAAGTTCAAAAGTTGGACCAGAAAGGATTTGGTGGACGCTATCTTATCCTCAGCGTTGGCCAAAAGAACAAATCATGGGCACCGATTGAAGTTGAAGGAAGGGGAGTATGCCGAAAATGGGGTGTATTCAAAGGTGGGCGCGCATCAACAGGGAGGCATCATGAGCACCACCAAAGAACCGGAGCTTACAGAGACCGTGGAGGTGATGACGGAAGTAATCAAGAGAGACTTCCCTGATCAAGATTTTTCTTCGATAACGTTGGTGAAGAACTCACTCATGTCACCTCAGAGTGATGTTTATAACTCCAAGATCTGGGAAGAGCTGCAGCAGGGTGATCGGTTCCATGAAAATTTTCAGGAAAAAGAAGCCAATGGAAAAGTATATCCTGGGCAGTTGCATTTCCTCGACAAGCCAGTCAAGATCAACCCATTAAGGTGGCATGCTGCAGAAAGAGGGGGTGAAGGTGACCGAATTCTTTTGGTGGCCAACAGTCACCCGATTAAGAGGGTGAGGATAAGAAGTATTTGGCCACAGGTGCAACAGTGGTTCTGTGAAGCCGCCGGTTGTTGAGGGTGGTGGCTTCAAGCGGAAGAGTCCTATCGTTGGGCGCAGGAACTTCCAGGAGAAGCAGAAGGGCGAGAACAACTATAGTGGTGGAGCAGCTGTGGAGGCTGTGAGGTTGGCCACTGCGAAGGCAGTACAGTGTCGCTGGTCATTGGGAAATGGCGACATAAAGAAAGAATTCTTGCCCCTGGAATAGTGGTTCTCGCAGGGCTTGCTAAACCCGACGAGATTTGCAAGGTCGATCGTGGACCTCACGGTTCCGGACCAGCCCTCGTTGGTGGGGATATCGCAATGGAATTTTCAAAGAAGCGAGGATCGGATCTCTTGGACTATGGCTACAGCTGGAGCCAGTCTGACGCCCATCACTGGCACTGGTGCAGAAGGAGTCGAGGTTTCGTAAGTCACCTTCCGAGCGCTGTGGGCCGGCTGGCTCTCCTATGAAGGATAAAAGCGAGGGTCTCTTTGCACCAGTCTCGATGTCCTGCAAAGCCTCGAAGTCTTTGAAGCCCGCTCTTCTCCTCGAGCTTCTAGGTGCTCACGAACTCGTATTCGCCAGGCTTTCTTGCCACGGATTGTCCGGTGTCAAGTTGCCAGGCACTGGGCTTGCTGCTTATGGCTGGGAACACACAGTGCTTGGGTCCAGGGTCTGGATATGCGAAGATGGTCTTTAGGTTAGTACCGGTCAAATCATCAAACGAAGGAGTTGCATACAACTGCACAAACTGCCAAGGAAAACACAGCCATGCATGCAACCCAAAACTAAGGCATCACAGGAATCCCAATCTTCCTCCAAGCGTCGAAGGAGCCCTGCGATCTCGCCTGGAAGCTTTGTCCAGGGCTTTCTCCGAGGAAGTTTGCGTATGTGGCAGGCACTGCTCATCCATAGGCAGAACTTCACGGCTCGTAGCTTGCTGGACAGGGGCCCCGCCAGCTTCCCAGGGCAGGGGAGCCTTCCCCCTTACCCCAGAACACTGTCCTGGAGCCTGGAGCCTTCACTCAAAAGTCTCGCTCCTCCCTGGATCTTCACCAGTACGCGCTGCCACTGCCCGAGCAACGTGCTTGAGGACAACTGCTGCGCCTTTGTCCTGCGTGCCAGTAGACTCCGCTACCATGGGCAGCAAGGAGTTGGAGATCCGAATATGTGGCAGATCACGGACAGCGGCAACAACCGAGCGGGCTTTTTGGTCTATGTGGACGACCTGGTATTGGCAGCCCCAGAAGATGTTTGCCGTGAAGTGTACAAGTGGATCAGTGACACATGGGAGGCAACTGATTTGGAGTTCGCAATCGAGGAGCATTCGATTCGTTTTCTCGGCATGGAGATCAAGAAGCTGGTCAACGCACAGTTTGAGTGGGACGGTTACACCATTGACCAAAAGAGGTATATCAATGAGCTTCTACGTCAACGTGAGGTCAAGGTCAACGACAAGTCAAGAATACCAGCACCACAGGAATGGATGGTCTACGACATCGACAAGTTCCCGGCCACCTTCACCCAAGAAGAGCTCAGGGATGCCCAGAGCCACAATGGTGAACTGTTGTGGCTTGCAGAAAGGTGCAGGCCAGATGTATCCTACATGGTCTCAATGATGAGCATGTTGACCAGCGAGCGAGGATCCGAAGCGGGCTTCGATGATTGGAAGCCGTCTCCTGTCCTACATCAACTATACCAAGAATTGGAAGGTCCATTGCCGTCCCCAACAGAGTGCTGGGCTGATCACTTATACCTGCAGCTCGTATGCACCCGAAGGAGGACGTAGTTCTGGAGCAGCAGTCGGGCTTTAAGATGATGGGTGCGCCGTGGCATGGAGAACGGGGCGGCAGTCATTGACTTGCACCAGCTCGGCTGAGACAGAGCTCATAGCCGGCCAGGACGACACGATTTTGATGGCCTCGGCCAACCCCATCCTCGGCGACATGGGCATCGTTGCTAGCCAGAGAGTCCTCCAGGTGGACCATGCAGCCGCCATAAAACATAACGTTGGCTACTGATGAAGACAGAGGCATTTGAAAGTGAGGTCACAAGCTCTACGCGAACGAGTTCAAGAACAGTGGATGATTGGAGTATTGTCCGGGAGATCAACAACTGGCTGATGCGCTCACAAAAATTCTCCCTTCGCAGCGCATGAACCTTTCGATGAGGTTTTTGGGACTGTACAATGGAGAAGATGGTGAGCAGGATGTTCGGCTGGCCGTGATCATCAATGAAGAGGAGGAGAGAGCCCTTCCCCCTACGACATCCTCTACCTCGTCTACTACCAGCATGCAGCAGCAGCAGCAGCAGCAGCAGCAGCAGCAGCAGCAGCCGAGACGACATTCCGCGACGAAACCATTAGCACATTGCGTGAGCGCGAAGTCGACATTAGCTGCGGCTGGTGCATATGTATAAAATACATATAAGATGTACATGATCACGTGTACATTTCGCGTATGGCTTCTTCCCAATGATAGGTGAGTGTATGGGTGGGACCTTGAAGGTGACTTTCTCTGGCGCTTTTCATCGGAATAGTGAAAAAGGGGCGCGCTTCAAACTTGAATGATTTATGTCCTTCACAAGCAACGGTGCCTCCTGAAGGACCGCTTTTGGCTCGTTGAGGGTGGGTACTGGGTTCTAGCTTCCTCATGGCTGTTCTTTGTGATGCTACAATTGTCGACTGCTATGCGCACGTTGCCGACGAGGTGCTTCGGAATGTGATTGTTTGTATGGATGAGGGCGAGCGAGATCACTACCTGTTTCTTCACGCTGCTTTTGCGAAGCGTGAGACGTGGTTGACTGTCTGGCTGCATCATGGCGCCGATCTCAGTCGCGGCACAGCGAGTCATCCGGATTGGATCACCTTCGAGTATGGACTTTCTTGCCAAGGGGTCGCTGGGACGAAATAAGCGTTTTCCGTCTTTTCTAGGCGCTGGGGTCCTCAACAAGCGTTCTGAGGGTATCGCAAAAAATCACACAGCCCCAAAACCACTCTTGTGGTTGGTGCCAGAATTGCGTTTCCGGAAAGGAGCAAGACAATTCGCACTGCGAAGGCTTGCAAGATGGCTTAGTCCACATGCCTATTTCTAGGGTACGCTAGCAAACTGCCAGGGCGGGATATGATCTTGCGAAACAACGCCGTGTGGACACGGGTAGCTCGCACTGAACTTCCCTGAACTGCAACTGTCCGACACCTTGCGAAAAGTTCAAAAAAGAGCCGGTTTTCCACCAAGTGTAGGAAGAGAGGCATACGGACACGTAGGTAGTGACCCCTGAACCAAGAACTTTTGACGGCAACGGCGCCAGCTTTGGGAACTCTGAGCAATACAGGCGCGAGATTGACGGCGCACGTCACCCATCTTGGGCCGCCAGCAGCCGTCATTGGGCAGACTAACGTGATTACAACCAAGGAGCCTCCACACACAGCACATGACCTGTGCAATTATGTGAGCCGCAGCACCTGAACCCGTAAATCCAGGAACGTGGCCACTGCTTCTAAGCTTCTCCCATGTTACTCAGGACTCCCGACCAAAGTCAAACAAGATCTAACAAGATCTTTGGAGCAATATTGAACCACGGCATGTGAGCCGAGATGCTCGGGGAGGGGTTTTTAAGTTTTGGGGCGCAGGGCTCAAGACCCTTTGGGATTTCGGGCGCGCATGAAGGTGACTCTCGTGTCCCATTGAGCCAGAACTTTTGAGCCGACATGCTTGGGCAAGAGTTTAGGGTTTAGGGCTTTTAAGGTCTTTCGCACGCAGGGTCAGTTTCCAGCAAAGCCTAGGCTACTCCAGTTTCTCGGAGTATCATTGAGCCAAAAAATTGAGCCGACATGCTTGCTTATTAAGGTTTAAGGCATAAGGACTTATAAGGCTTAAGGTGTATGGGGCTTAGACATTTAGAGTTTAGGGCGCAGAGGGACGGGTAGGATGTTTGAAGAAATCTTGCAAGAATGCAGACGCATGGCATGGCAAACAGAATTGCAACAGAACGCTCGAATGTTTCGCGCTCGGCTGCGGGGCTTGCGCTTCTGCTGGTCTCTTCCAAGTCACGGCGCGTATCCCCTGCGCCTTCATTTCTGGTCGCGTTGCGACTTTCAAATCACAACAAGCAGTCGTGAAAGCTGTACAGAAGTGACACGTTGGATGCCTTCACAGCATCTTTTCCAAGCTCAAGTTTCAAACTCGGAGCTTTCTCTGCTTCTTTGCGGCCGGGAGGGCTTCCTGACTGTCCACCTCACGGGGAATCCCAAACCCTAAAGCTCCAGCCCTAATTGCTCAAGGAAATTTTTGTTCCATGACAACTCTGGTGGCTTGAAAAAATTTTCTGGGGCAACGAATAGGATTAGGAAGGAACCATTGAACCCAACACGCCAAACATACAGTGCTTAAACTTACCTTAGCCTCTTCGGATTGCTTCTTCATGAAGTCCATGATGTTGGCGCTGGGCTTCTTATCCTTTTTGGATTTCTTCTTCTCATCATCTTTGTCCTTCTTGCGCTTCTTTGCCTTGTCTTTGTCTTTGTCCTTGCGGCTGCCCTTAGCCGCTTTCTTGCGCTTCTTGTCGTTCTCATCGTCCTCATTATGTCACGCACCACTACCTGTAACAAACCCGGATTTAGGAATTAGAGGTTGTAAGACGGTCCTGAGATTCCCCATCTGCCGGAGCGTTTGCTTCGTCGAAGTCCTGGCCCACAGTGCGAAATGCGTCCGCAACAACACTGTCCATGCATGTGACTGACCACACTTGAGAATGAATTCGGATCTGAGCAATCTAAACCCGAAACCCCAAACCTTACACCCCTCATCCTGAAACCCTGAACCTCAAACCCTAACCCTAACCTCGTACTCAGTTGTGGTGAGTTTGGATGACCGCTCAACAAGCGAGCACCCTAAAACCTTAAACCTATCACGTTTTCGCGTGAACCTCGTCACTCACGCCATCCGCTTCCTCCTGTTCAACACGCAGACACCCATCAAGGCAAATCTGGAGAACGTAGCTAGCTTGGACAGGCGAAGCTGGCCTCCATTGGGACACCATGATGTGGCATCGTACCTGGCGCAACCTCGGCCTGGCCGCAAAGCACGAATGTCTTCACAAAACCCATGATCTGCAGCCTGTAATAACTCCGGCAAACTCTAACGTATAGCTTACCCTAAACCCTCGCACCGTCCATTCATCCTTATTATACTTATTGTGGATGGTTAGCGCCCTTCTAAACAAAACTTATACGAATTCCGTAGAAATCATATGGCCTTGAGCTGGGAACCATCCAAAGCCGTCTCACTGCCGTCGCTAAGCTTTGGCGGAGAAACCTACACTGAATTCAGAAAAATTCGACAAGACTACATTCGGCTACTTACTATTCGCATTTACATTGAAAAGGGAGATAGTCTCGGGCTTAGAAAAAAAGCTACCCCATCAAGAATCACATCCTATCATGCGCTGCGTGCTCCAAGAGAAAATGGCCTGAA
>CAJNIZ010042604.1:39302-99755 GCA_905231905.1 Symbiodinium pilosum | reverse complement strand
CCACTTGAGCCCCACCCCTCACTTATTCCCGAACTTACTATAATAATGAATGCGCAATACAACGTAAGGAACTACACCCCCGCCCACCCCTTCCCCAACCTGTTTCTAATGATTGTTAACTAGAACGGTAGTGCCTAGGGGGTGGGGGCGCCTACTACTACTACTACTACTACTACTATTACTACAACTATCACCGTTAATACCAGAATTTCTGGTATTCTCGCGCGCTCTCTTTCTTTCTTTCTTTCGTTCAGGCTATGGAGGCGAGATTGCTCTCACCTCCGGGCTTCAATGCCCAGCCCGTGTTGGGCTGACAGGTTAGGCGACCCCTCAGCGTTCCAGAGGGAGGGCTCCCTATAAAACGTATAATATGACTTTATGGAGGAGGATTGGCCCTTTCTCTGAAACATGTCCTATCAGTTGGTATCACTGTAGGAATGACAGAAGCTTCCCCGCCAGCGTGCCAGTTATTTAGATACCATTTAGTATGCATGAACTACAAAGTGACTTGACTTCGCGCGCTCTCTCTCTCTCTCTCTCTTTTTCTGCCGTGAGAGGGTCTTCCGCAGCAAGGGCACGCTATACAAGTGAAACCAGCTGAGTCCTTCAAGCACCTGAAAGCGCCCATTAGCATCACTGTTAATACTATAAGAGTTATTACTACTACTATTGTTATTACTATACAGCACCAGTCATAACGCTACAGCAGGTGACCTGGTACCATACTTCTCTATATTCCCTAGTAGAGACTATAGTTTCAGCTGGTATTAGTAATTAGGATTACAGACAACAGAAATTAAGCGCTAAACCCTAAACTCTACACATTTTCAGGAAACTTCCAGACTTTGCCAAGAAGCACGGAAAGCAGTGATGACCCGCAGACTGCGAAGAATTGGAGCAAACTTGAACAATCGGAACACGCGCCTGACAGTACACTCTATTATAGTATTCTATACTATATAATATCTTTATATTCTAAAAATTTTCTAGGATATTATACAGGGACTATGTAGGGATCATATATAGTCATCTAGGGGTAAGAAGAAGGAGAAATACTGGTAGGCATGACAGTATGCCATATTGTACTGAATTGTAGCATATTCTACTATGCTAGAGCATGATATATCATATCTTAGTATGGTATATTATACTAGGCGCATGACTCAGCATTTGACTAGTGTCACCCCACAGACATTGCAAAGCATCTCGCATCAACCAAGCAGCAAGTACATGATGGTACCATTGCCATTCTTCCCAGCAGACCAACTCAGAGCGATTTCGAGGAGGCTGAACACCACCAGAGCAAAGTCCATCCAATTCCTGCATTCTTTACATTATGGGGGTTATAGTTATAGGGCTATATAAGGGTGATATAGGGGTTATGTGGGGTTTATACAAGGGGATTTAGGGTTTCGGGTCTAGGGCTTCCGAAAAGTTAGGGGTACCTTATTTGGGGGTCCCCATGGTATAAAATGTTCGGGTCTATATTGGGGTCCCCTTGTTTCTGGAAACTGTCAACTTGAAGATTTCTGGCTTGGTATCTGTCATGCCTACTAGCCGTTTCAATTTTTCCGTTGTACCTAGATAATCATATATAATCCCTGAATGGTCCCTACATGCAGCATTGCTTTCCGAAGCGCGGCGCTCTTTGCAAGGCAAGGATCCACATGGCATTGTCGTTTACGAAAAAGTACAGGCGGTGAACGCACAAGCGTAGTCCGGTCTCGAAAACAAAGAAGGCCTCCAATTCTGCTTCGTGGGGTTAGTAGGGAATAGGGAGCACATACATACATAAATACATGCATATTGATATATGGATTATTGAAGGATTATGTTCGCATATTCCCTACTTAGAACCAGTAGTTCTGGCTTGCGTCCAGCTCTAGTTGTCTCTGGCTACTGCTGCTGAAATGGACTTGGAAGCATTGCCAGGCACAATTGCCAAGATGCCACGAATGCGAGATCAGCATACTGAAACGTGTCCGGGATGCCTTGCAAAAGTGCGCTTTTTCTGCAAGGTCTCAAAGAAAGCCTGAACTCTCAAAAGCAAAATCTTTGCCGGCCTTCTTGCGGATGTTTTAATATCCAATCCTCAGCCGGAGACATACCGGGGATGAGTTGTCAGCTGGCCATGCAACGGGCACTTGCGGAATGCGCGATTGGCAATACCATGTCAGCGTCTGTCATTCTTGCTACAAGTCTCCTTTTACGATATAAAAGGATACACGAGGTCACGGCCCGCACAACGCAGGAAAACCCGAGTTTGGATCATGCTTAACCTGCCTCCAACCTACCGCACACCCTAGATCGAAGCCATGGCTAGTCCGGACGAATTAGGGTACACTGGACCTGTACGACATCAGTGGTTGAGGGTGTGGTGAGGTTCTGCATTGTGGCTGGTCACATTTTGTGTGATGCCTGGTCTCTCTGAACATGGACCGGGTGCACGCACGCTCTTGAATTTGGCCAAGCCACAGTAAGCAGCGTGATCGACACCGCGTTCGCAAGGATTACCAGTGTCGAGAAGTCACGCAGAAATCGGGAAGCTTGAATCCTGTACAAACACCCGTGACGCTCCGGCTCTTGCAACCTTTGCCACCACTCCACAACGCGGAGGATGCCAGCTGCGCATCGGTTGTTTGCATGATCCCCCAAGGCACCACTCCTTAGTAGACAGGGTATCCAAAATGGAGGAATGGAAAAGAAAATGAAAGCTACGATTTAGGGTCTAGGGTTGAGGTGGATCATGGAGAACTGAAGGAGAGTCACATGGAAAATCAGATGGAAACTGGAAGGGCTATCTGAATGAAAGGGACTTGTATTAGACATACAAAAAACTTGTGGTCGGAGCACTGCATTACAAGGGTCCTTCTTGAGGATTTTCTAAGGGCTATCCAGCAAAATCCTGCATTGCAAGACGTTGGAAGTGACAACTTCTGGAAAAGCAAATGTCAACAGTCCGAGGAACGCATTGGACAGGAGCGACAGTTTAGGTGCTCCTTCCTTCAGCACCCGCCTGGGTTGCTGGTAAGGAACTTAAATTGAGTTACTACAAGAAGGAAACCCCATTATTCACTATCTACGCATACAAACCTAAACCCTGTATACCCATTATGGTTTCTTAATAGCAACCCAGCCGCTTCAGACCCAAACCGCTGCTTGTCTGCTTTCGCAGGGAAGGCCTTCTGGAGGTTTGTCAGATAGGGTATAGGTTGGGCCTGTGGGTTAGTATTTGGGGTTTAGGGCTTAGGGCAGGGTTTAGAGTTTAAAGTTTAGGAATGCTCTTTCCCCAATATATTCATACTAATTATGATACGAAAAACTGAATTTGTAATAACAATATGAATAGCCATAATAACTATAGTAATTAATTATAAAAGGGGCTATATAGGGATAATGGAAAAGAAAATGCTACCTACTATGTTTTAATACGGTATATATTGGGGTTATATCGTTCCCTGACTGAGGATACCGTGCTTGCTTTACGGACAGCACCATGCACTTCCAAAAATGCGCTCGTCCCAGAACTGAAAAAAGAAAATTACGCTCACAGAGGAAAGACACAACACTGGATACTCCATATAGGGGACAGCGAAAAGGATCCATGATGTTGAGAAACCCAACTAAAATCCCATCTCTCTACAATCCCTGTAACGACCTATGTCTTCCCAGACTTAGCGACCGGTGAGGACTGGGGGCTGGACCCCAACGTAGTCCCTATATAATCCGTCCTCCACCTGAACCCTAAACCCACCCCAAAAACCTACCAACACTCAACTCTTTCGAAGGTACTTGCTGTTACCAGTGCCGCCCCACAAGGCAGATAAGTCGATCAGGTGCGTCTGGGTGGGTGCCACGTCCTTTCGGGGATTGAGGGTCTTTTCCCGGGGCTGTAGGTTTAGGGTTGAGACGTTATGGTCTAGCTAGATAGAGTCTAGGGTTGAAGGCTGATGGCGTAGGGCTTAGGGTATAAAGCTCGGGGTTGCTCACGAAATTTTGCACCGCGGAGCTCCAAACCACCAGCTCAGTACCCAATATTCGCTCCCAAAAAGAAGACTGAGTTCATCCTTCAAAGGATAAACTCGCAATAATCTGTGTTACCGGGATATCAGCAATCATTACAACAAGAAGAAACAGGAACGACAAGTTACATGATAAAATACTGCTAAGAAGAGCAGAGGCAGGCTCGCTAGTGATGTCATCCCTCCAAACGAAGCCCAGGTCAGACAACGAAGTCTTCAAAAAGAGTCACACAAACTGTTCAGAAGCCTACTAGCACCGAAACACCATGGGTCGGTTCAAGCCAAAGCCAAAAAGTTGAGCCACAATTTTGGCGCAAAATGCGATGAACCCCAGCCCCAAACCCCATATGCACGTATGTGTGTGTACATATATATATAAATATATATTCATAAATATATACATAATTCCCCATAGTGCCATAGTAGAACCCTCGAACCCTTAGCCCTGAACCCATACTCCCCACCATACTGGGAACCTGGTCCCGCGTGGATGTGGTCAGCGCGGGGCCTTCGCGGGAGTTGAATAAAAAGGAACACAATATTTACAGTTTAGAGTTTAAGGGCTCCGGGTTCAGGGTTTAGGGCTCAGTAAACCCTAAATTACAAAATTGCATTTTATGGCGTTGTCTAGGAATTAAAAAGAAGGATTATGAGTTGCAGTTGCTGTTCCTGCAAGAGATATCCCACATGTATATTCACCAATCTCAAAAGATTTGCCACATTTCCTAAAGCCTGAATGAAAGCATTCTTGATGAATCCTTGATCTTGGGCATCTCTGAATCGTAGTCCAAAGGAAGTCCCTAATGGAGACCCCCCCCCCCTTTCAAACAATGCCAACCACGCGTGATGTCGCGCATGAAACTATTCAAGCCGGGTCGCCCAAACATTCGACAGCAGGAATCGTCACGTTAGAGCCAGCCTCGCCAATGCTAATACTTCAAAACTGGTGTGAATGGCGGTGGTAATAGTGAAGGTGGCAGCAACGCTGATACTAAGTGTTGTTGCTGTTGATGGTCGTACTACTACGACTACTTCTTCTTCGACTTCGGCTACTACTAGCTGCCCCCACCCACCGACCCTTTGCGCTTGAATGTCAGGTGCGGACGGGCACAGCGGCCGAACTTGCCAAACCCACACAAAAACATCACAAATGCTGCTACACTTCAGATCAAGGTGGCGATGCCCCCTCCAAGAAAGCCTCAATCCCCTCCCTACCGCACCCCCCTCCAACCCTCCCCACATACGCTGCATTTCACGAATTTACAAGCTGTTAGCATCACGAGATTGAGGATTTAGTTCTGCAGCATTTGCAGGATCTCAACATGCGCAAGCTCGGAATTCCGGGAACATGGTTGGTCATGGAACGGAGCGCCTACTACTGCTGCTTCTGCGACTACTACACTAGTAGTAGTAGTAGTAGTAGTAGTCGTCGTCGTCGTCGTCGTCGTCGTCGTCGTCGTCGTCGTAGTAGGAGTAGTAGTAGTAGTAGTAGTCGTCGTAGTAGTAGTAATAGTAGTAGTAGTAGTAGTCGTCGTAGTAGTAATAGTAGTAGTAGTAGTAGTCGTCGTCGTCGTCGTAGGAGTAGTAGTAGGAGTAGTAGTAGTAGTAGTAGTACTAGTAGTAGGAGTAGGAGTAGGAGTAGGAGTAGGAGTACGAGTAGGAGTTAGAGTTAGTAGGAGTTAGTAGTACAGTAGTGCTGCTGATTCCTACTCCTACTCCTACTACTACAACTCCTACTACTGCTACTACTACCACCACCACCACTAGTACCACTGCCTGCTGCGGCTGCTGCTGCTCCTGCTGCTGCTGCTGCTACTACTCCTACTACTACTACTACTACGACGACGACTACTAGTACTAGTACTAGTACTACTACTACTACTACTACTACTTCTACTTCTACTTCTACTACTTCTTCTACTACTACTACTACTACTACTACGACGACGGCAGTTACTACGGCTTGTACTTCTACTGTTGCTGCTACTGCTACTACTACCACCACCACTGCTCCTCCTCCTTCTGCTGCTACTAGCAGTGCTACGAGCACAACCACCACTACCACCACCACCACTACCACCACGACTGCCAACACCCGCAATCCGTGTGGCTTCACCAGAAACACTCCTAAACACTGCTTATACTTATATTTACTACTAGTCGGTTTGCCTGTTTAGGGTTTGGGTGTGCTTAGTTTAGGGTTTGGAGGTGTTTAGGGCTGGGGATGCATAGAATTTGGGGGTGTTTAGGGTTTGGGACTTTGGGATGTTAAGGATTTAGGGGTTGGGGATTAAGGGTTGGGGCCATGTTGGGTTTAGGGTTTCATGGGAGTTTACGCCATAGGGCTTGGCGATGTTTGAGGCTTAGGACTTCAGGGCGCTTGAGGTTTAGGGCTTGCGGGTGTTTTGGGATTTTAGCTTGGGGGTGTTTAGTGCCTCCGGATCTTAGGGCTTTAAAGTGCTTGGAGTTTAGGCCTTTTGGGATCTTAGCTTTCAGGTTTAGGGTGTTTAGGGGTAAGGGTTTTAGGGTTTGGTCTGTTTAGGGTTAAGGATGTTTAGGCAAGGTGTTTAGGGCTTTAAAATGTTTCTAGTTTAGGAAAGTTTAAGGTTTCAATTTACTTGAGGCGTTGCCGAGTCGCGTTTTCATGGCGCAGGGATTTGTAGTTTCCAGATTACAATAAGGGAGGTCCTGCTGGCAAACCTCAAGTCAAGGGTCCCTCCTCCTGCTGCTGCTTCCGTGATTGCCGATGCTACTGCCAAACTGAACACGTCTACTAGCACGAATGACGCCAATGTTCATGCAAATACGAATACTACACGAAGACTAACATAATACGAACACCAACGCTACTACACGTATCACTCTTCCTTGTGACCCACATTTGGGGTGGTCCCACAACAAAAGATAAACATCAAATAAACGATACTTGCATGGGGGCCCGACGTGAACAAACACAGTGACGGCTTTCGGACAAACAAGGTCTTGAGAGTGCAGACATGGCAGCTGCCTGTCGGTGAGCGCTAAGTACCAAGCCCCACGGGTGCATTTGAAGTCTTTGGCCGCAGCATCTGTGCCACCAATAATCCACATTCCATTGCTGCCTGCTCAAGAAGAAGTCGCCATCGCTTCTAGCCTGCTAGCAACCCTGCCTGAGTAGAGCCAGCACTTGCCACCGGTGTGTTCCCAAAGCGGGAAGCCGTTTGCCATGCGATCCACTGATGGCACGAATTCGCCCGAACACCTGCTTTGCGCAGGGCGCATTGAGCTGCTTGCGATCTAAATGTGGCACTGGAACCCGGAACTGGAACCTGCATCCCCAAGTTCGGGGGATGCAAGGGGACCACAGAATGGGCATACAGCCAGCAAACACGGAGCATTACCCACCATCGAATGCCTGGCCCTTATACCCCCGACGCTTTTTACGCCGTTCTATAGCAGTTTTCCAACCTAGAGATCCCAACATAGCAATACTATACCCCAAATCACAACTACCACACAACCCCAGGACAACCCTCGAAAGGTCAGGAGTGTTCAGGAACACGTCTGGTGTCTCGCCTGTGCTGGCCATGGGGGGTCTGCACGTAGAGCCGTGACGGCTTCATGGTGACGGTGATGGCCTCACTCGGCAAATGGCCGAATCATGAGAACATAAGCCAGAAAGCCAAGCTGTCCCTTCCCCAAGCTGCAGAGAACGGCGCAGAGTCTTCTCGAAATTTGTCCCCGTGAAGGCGGAGCCAAACTCCACCGACCTCAGGCCATCACGCTGCCCATTTGCCAGCTTCAAGTCTTGAAAGATTGAACGTCTTGTCATCCCGGGGGACTGCAACAAGAGGCCGAAAAGCGTTCCATACTAAAGCCCGCTCGGGTTCATCCCTATTTGGGCAAGGGATTCAAAAAGCGCTCTCTGTGTATCTTTCCCGCCTTGTCTGGCATCACGCCTCCGCTGGTCCGCTTGGAATACATGACGCCTCGCTGCGATCTTGGTAGTGCAAAGCTGGCAAACTGGGGCTGCATGCTTTGCGCGTACCTTTTGCACATTTGAAACCTTTCTCCTTGGCATCAGAACCACCCAAGATCCAAGATCCTGGCCCAAGCAAGACCAATTCTGGAAAAAACAAGCCCAGACAAGTCACACACACGCACACGCACACGCACGCGCACACACTTATTGGTTTACAATCCCAGCAAAATGATCCATGGTCAAGCCCCTTTTGAACCCATGCTAGGCCGGTGGCATTTGATGAGACAAGCTTCCACTGCAATGCTCCGCATAGATCATAAATTCAAACCCAACACCCGCATTACAAAGCGGTCCACAAGCGTTCGCGTCTCCAGGCTATAGCTTGTGAAGTCTTATCTGAACATCAGACCAAGCGCTCTCCTTTATGATGCATTGGACAACCACCACAATCCGCTACAGTTAGCAACCAGCACCACCCGCAGCATCAAACAGCAATCATGAACAGCTGCACATCTTCATAGTTGAGGTTCAGATCCGAACGTCACATCCACGTCACAAGGGACAACCTGTTCTTCCTTCTCACTGATTGAAACACTCGACACCACATGTCGCAGTTACTAGTAATGATTAGCAACCCACACAACCCAACAAAAATCATGAACAGTTTGGCCAGTAAAGCAACTGCACATTGCATACTGCAAACCAAGCACTCTGAGGCATTCTTGTCGGCTGCGGCGGTTTGCCATCTCCAAACATACCCTGAGAGAATTGCGCAGCTTTTGCGGCGGGCGAGGCACCAGCATGCCCAAAGCGCGCAATGCGATAAACAAAAAAATCAAACATGTTCCTCAGGCTTCCAAAACACGATGTGAACGAAACCCAAATGAAACTTTTTCTGTGGCCCCCGCATATGGCGTCGCATGTTGGCATGCCGAGCACACCACGATTTGAAGGAGCAGTTGATTCTTTGGTCGTCACCGGATCATCGTCACAAGTCTAGACTGTAGTTCAGGAGTAGGCAGCACCGCTGCAGGCTTTACGTCGCCCAAGGCATTTTCATTGCGGATGTGCTCCATGTCCATATCCAAAGGGCAGACAATGAAAGCCCGCATCCAAAGCACACCGCGACTCTTAGCAACTAATAGGCAGCACTGTTCAATCATGTATGTACCCGAGTTATGAGGAGCTGCAGGACATGCAAAGGTATGATTAAACGGCTTGGATATATGCAACTCACAGCGTATTATGTCAATGACATTAAACAGCCTTGAGCAAACAAAACGACACAGCAGTTACCAAGGCACTGATCAAAAGTTGACCTATGCACAACTTCGGTACAACACAATTACAGCAACAGCACTGTGCCCCTGTGCGGCCGCGCATACATATTTTGGTTCGAGAATACATGCAAACAGAAATCAAGAAATCGAGGGTACCCTGACCTCGCGGGAGACAATTTCTTAATCTAGTTTGTGTTTGTAATTTGGCCGTTTTAAAAATCTCTTAATTTTGGATAAAATTGAATAGAACTAGCCGTAGACATGAAAAACCACAAATTCAGAAATTGAGGGGTCGTTTTCTTGAATTTAAGAAATTGAGGGGCTCAATGTCTTGATTTGACCGCTTTTGAAATCTCTCAATTTTGATTCAAATTGAAGTCTCCGCCCCTTATAGAAATGATTAGAAATGGATTTCCACAAAAAAAGATGTAGACATTGAGGTGCTCGTTTTGTTAAATTTAAGAAATTGAGGGTCTCAATTTCGTAATTTGGTCGTTTTTGAAATGTCTCATTTCTGATGAGAAATACCATAACTGCTCAATCTGTAAAAAAAAAACACAGCTGCTCCATTATTCCTTAATAAGAGATACCACAGGTGCTCCATTTCTTAACAAGGAATACCGCGCTGCTGCATTTTCTAATAAGAAATACCACCTGGCCAATTCTATTCAATTTGAATCAAAAATTGAAAGGTTTCAAAAAACACCAAATTAAGAAATTGAGGGACTCGTTTTCTGAAATTTAAGAAAACGAGCCCCTCCATTTCCCAATTTGTTTTTTTTGAAATCTGACCCCTCTGAGAAGCCAAATGGTCTTATTTATGAGGCAATTGGCCCCTGAAAACGAGAATCCCTCAACAGCTCAGTGGCTAAGTGGGGATCCTCAGGGTACCCTGGTCTGAGCGTAGCTGTTTCTTAAAGCAGTCACTGTACCAAAAAACCATGGTTGGTACGTCAACTCTGCGTCCGAAGTTGATATCACGAGCTGTGGATGCTGCGTATCTTTGTTGGCACCTGCCGTAGGTGCTCGAAATCATGCACAGAGTCTCAAAAAGCCATTTCATGCCACGAGCACCAAATCCTGCTTGCTACACATCCTGGTGTTGATTGGTGGTGCGAACATTCATTTCACCGACTGCATTGTCGTCAATTCTCGAGTTTGGGTGTGCAAGCTTGTGGCGCTGGGGTCCCTACTTATGCCAACTCGGATGTCAAAGTGGTGTTTGGGGGCGTTGGGTTGTCGGACGACCGCATGGACTTCGCTGCTTGCACGCAGTGACTTTCAACTTGCCCTTGCTTGCGTTTCGGCACATACTAACATGAGACATGCGGAAAGAGGCCTCGAGTGGGTCTGCGTCAGTCCTGCGGCTGGTCAGTGGAGCTGCCCAAATGCCGGCGACCGAATGAGCAACTAGTGGCATGACAAGTGGCCATGTCCCAACAAAGCGAAAACAAGCTCTCTTGCGCTTTGCCGCGTGGACTCATGAGGTCACCGTTGTTTGTCATCACAAGATATTGCCGCTGCCTACAGCGCTGCAATGATTTAACATTTACAATCTAAAATGAAGATGTCTCTCGCTCAGCTCGCAAGCCAAGATTTTGTCAGGTACGACATTTACAAACGGCAGTAGGGAAATTCGACTCCAAGCTACAGGCCCAAGCTTCGCTCAGCCAAGCAGTTCCTGTTCCCTTTCCTCTTAAACCAACGAAACGGTTGAAATTCCGTGTTGCCCTAACAGAGCTGCATGTCGGCATCATGGGAGACCTAGAAGCTCAGGCTAGCAGCAGCTTCCCGCAACAACCGCCAAAAGCTCGGGCTTTTTTTTGAGCAGGAAATAACAACCATCCAACCGGACGGGCCTCCAGCCTCAGGTCTTTGCAACGCACCTTTTCACAACACCGCTGCTAGCACGAGAACCCTTTCTAGAAGCATTATGTTATCATTATGTACCTGGCCAAGGTGCCCGGTGATAAGAATGCTTTGAGCGGCTCTAAGACTCTCGGGCGGGACGTGGTGGCATGGGCAAAATATGCTTTGGGCGTCAACTGGATGTCCTGCCCATCCTTGGCAAAACCGGCCTCTTGTGACTAGACTTGCTAGAACAGGCACGCCATGATTCAGCTCTGCACAAGACCATCCTTCGCAAATACAACATGTCGGTGTCGCAGACACAGGCCAAGAAGAGGGATCACACGGGGATTGTGGCAGCAGCGGCTGAACAGCTCCCAGGATTGCGCGTGACAGTGCCGCAACTATTCGATGACAGGATTTGTGTCATGTTGCACAACTTGGCAGCGGGTGTTGTACCTGCTGGCTGGGGCTGCTGGAGGGTTTGGGCCTTCATCACAGCGATTTGCCTTCGGCCTCTGCAGGTCTTCGATCGCGGCAACACCTGTGAGACACAGGAAGCCTGCCCTCAGATGTGTTCCACCTCTACACCAAACCTACCCCTAAACCGCCTAAACTCTCAACAGCAAAGTGGCGCGCCTATGTTCTGCAGAATGTCCGGCAACGCTCCAAGAGCCAACTGGCTCACATAAGCCCCGCCCAACAACCCAGTTACTCAGCAACCAGGGTGGCTGGGTGGATGGATGGGTGGGTGAAGCACTGCGACTTCTGAAGCCATACTTTTACTGCCAGAGGGTAACACAACAGGACACAACCTGTGGCAACTAAAGCACGCACACAAACATCATAAACATATCGCATGCTTGGGAGACAAGTTTGGAGAGAGGGCCGGTGTTCATGCTAACCGCAGACCAACCGGGAACACCAACATATCTCGGGAGCATCTGCTTGGACTTCTTACCAAATGGAATCATCCGTGATTTCAGCATCTTGTTCCAGTCCACTATGGATCGTTCTGATGACCTTGTCCGGGCCAGGTATGTTAAGCAAGCTGTTCACCTAGCTCCGACAAATCGTGCGACACGGCACCAGGATTACCGTGATGCATCAGTGTCTTGAAAGCATGATGTACGCCTCGGTGCGTTCTCTGGGCAGTTGCACACTACACACTGGAGCTCCTCCCTTGTCCTCAAACGTTGGCTGCGGGAGAGGGCTGGAGAAGACGAGCCAATACATCCACAAGAGATCACTAGTCGACTTTCGTTGGATTTGTGTCTAAGTGTCCAAACCCAGTGCATGTGTGGGATTGCCCGCGGAATAGGAACAACATCATCAGGAAAGGTTGCGCAGCAAGCGTCCATGGTCGTCTCTCCAGCCCGCGAAGAATCAGGACAGGCAATCTGATTACAATAAAGAATATCAGGCAGAAGGGGGTGCCCTGGTTGCAACCCAGCGGCAAAGTTGAGCACGTGTTCGCCAAATTGCAGGCACGTGAATTGCAGATGGAAAAAAACTGTCTTTGGCACATGAAGATGTGGTAACATCTTAGGTGAAACTTGTGGGGCATCTTTTGCCTTCACAGCCTGGCGGTCTTTTGGGGGATGTTAAGGCATCGCACACTCTGCTTTTAAAAACAAACTAACAAACAAAAACATGTGAGCGCTCATGTGTGACGTCAGCGAGATGTGTTTGCTGAATGTTAGGGTTTGAGTGGATGACGGCATGGACCTCTGCATCTGCAACGGGTCCGGAGCACAGGGTTTTTTGCCACAAAGGCAGCTTTGATGTGTGACGCTGAAGCTAAATCAAACAGCAGGTTCCAAGCCTTGTCTTCGTCGAAAACAAAGGTCTAGGACTGCTTGCAAGGAAAGACTTTTACAGCGTTTGCGCCACAAATGATTGAAGACCGTTGCCTGACTCTTGCGCAGGCTTGCTGTGTACCCTGGCGCTGACTTTTTTTCAACAGCTGCATGGCTCTGGGGTGTACGCTGTGGTTGCCACTGTGCAATCAGCTCCTGCTCCATGGCCCAAGCGTGAGTCTGCATGGCAGCTAAATGGTAACAGGCTACAATGCCCATTGAAGTTGCTTAACCTCATGGCGCGCCGGTGCCGCAATGCCAACTCTGCGTCGACTGTCTGTGTTTTTGAGAGCCTGCGGAAAACTGCAATTCGATTGAGGTGTCTAGCAACGACGCCTGCAGCAGCGCTGCCAACAAAAGGGACCATGTCTGTAAATATCGACAAACCATGCAATGATATGCCATGCACGGCATCATGCTTGTGGAGCTGCAGAGAAGGCACAGCAGGATGAACATTGAAAGCCAGCAACCTGTCTTCTAACCGGCCTGTGATTCCTTGCCAGGCAATTCTGCTTACGACGCTGCTCTAGTTCGTGTTGCTTCAGCTTGCCAACGATACGACATAACTACTACTACTTTGATTACGTCGCAAACACTTATACGATGACAGCACAACTGCAAATCTGGATGGCTGGAGGAGGCAAAATCACTATGACGCCAGTTGCCTCCAAAGCATCTTGAAAATCATCTAGCGAATCTAGCAGCAAGCATCGGAAATGGGCTACTCGACGGAATACATCTTCCAAATTTCGGATCTGACGTTCTCTTGCAGGATCTAACAACACCCCTGGATACGTCACAGGCTTCCCTGCCGCAGACAACTGCACTCTAAAGAATACAGGAAATCGCCTTTTGCAGGCACTAGTCCCCTGTTTCATCATCAACCAGCATCACTTAGCATGCAGCGTCGCTGTTGGGCAGTTAAGAATGTCCTGCCCTCCTGCATGTTGTTAAATGTTGCTCTTAGAGACAAAGATGGAAACACACAATCCAACACACCCGCGTGCGCGTGTGCGCCAAGTACTTGGCGGAGCGGCCATTGGTCCCACAGTACAAATAACACCTGCACGGAAGCAATGATTCAAAAAGATGCTGGGAACTGGAGGGGACAACACAAAAAAAAGGAGAAAACAAAAAGATGCAAGAAGCATGACGCACCTTGCAGCCTTTTGCTCCCAAACGGGCAAGCCGTTCGCAGTGCAGTCAGGGATCAATACCTCAGTCTTTTCGGCAGAAGGAGAATTGACCTGTAACTAGGTTCTCGGCTGCGAGCTCAGGATTGCTGAGCCATGCTGAGCCCTCTGCGTACTCGCCTGCACACCTCTGCTGTCCGTTCGGGCTCACAACCCGGAGCGGTGACGGCTTATGCAGCACACTGGTGACCTAATCAGATGCCAGCAGGCATCTGCTCGCTGCTTTCAGATGAGGGAGCTGACAATTTGCATGTAGAAGACACACTGAGTGTCAAGCAACAATGCTAGGATCCTCGATGAAGTGCTCACCGCTTAGCCTTTCCCAAACCTCGTACAGCTTGCGGAATACAGCGCGCAATCACACCAGCACTCCTTCCAAGCTTGCACAAAACATCTAGAGATAAGCAAAGCCAGTGTGTTTCTGTTTGCACTTAGGCCGCGCGCGCCAGTAATCTTATCGGGCGGCACCTCAGCCTTATCCGGTTGCACCTGGGCAAAACAGCTTTTGGCAAAAGAAAGTTGGCAGATGCTTCGCCACGACGACAGGAAAGAGCTTAAAAACAAGGTCCATCTTCTTTGGTCCTAGGAGCCGTTCTGCAGAAGATCAAGCCGTGGGAGCACTTGAAGTCTTTCTCTTTTGCATCTCGTCCACCTACAATCCACATACCATTCGAACCTGCCGGTAAGCCAGATGAGGAAGTCTTGCTTATCTCTGCCCGAGGCTGGCCCACCGACCTGTATACATCCAGAAGCTGCCTTCTTTCTGCTCCCACACCTGTGCAATGCAAGGTCAACAGAATTCTCACAGATGCGGCATGGAATCGGAGAACGAGGAGGGCACTGAATGGCCGTTTGCAGTAACTGCCATGCGCATGTATTCACCAGCGCATTGCTGCTGCCCATTAGGCGAAATCACATATATCCTCGGCGAAAATTTGCAATCGGAAACCACACGTGAATCAGAAAGGTATTGTTTGGGGATGCTGAGGCAAGCAGAGACCGTCACGCACAGTTTCTGAAAGCCTCGCCGCATGCTGTCATGAAGTGAGAACCTCATCATACTGCATAAAGCCTGCCCACACCTTGCGACGCAGCACAGGCTTGGCTGCCTTCTTTGGAGCACTACGGCCCCTACCTTCACGGGTTTCCTGTTGTGCATGGGCTTGCTGCGAGCTCATGGCTCGGCACGGTTTTCTGACCATAGCTGTCCATGTGTGCGGTGCAGAGAGGGCACTTGCGACCCTCAACCTTATCGGAATCGGGCTTCACAAGCACATCATGCGCAGTGGAGGCTCCGCAGATCTCATTGCGCAAAGTCTGACGTCGTGGATCAACTATCTTCGCGTTTCCTGGGCAGGTTTGGTAAATCTGCGTTTTCCATGGCCTTCGACCGCCTTATAAGGCCATCTGCGGGTGCATAGTGAACACACGATGCAACTCTCAGCGTCACCATTCCACGTGAGAGCGTGCCTCTGTTCATCCCATCTTTTTTGCAAGCGACTTGTGTTTTTTTGTCACAACGCGGGATATTTTTTGCACTGTGGTGTTCTTACACACAGCACACTGCCATTTCGCGAAACAACTGGTCCCAGCCATCTCCATCAGGATCATCGGCATTATCTCCATCAACGGGCCGAATCAACGGGGTCATCATGCAGTGACCGCGGTCAAGACCATTTTGGATACCTTGCATGTCATTGCGACGTTGGGCAGCATTCCGCCATTCACGGCGGAGCATGGCATCATGCAATTCATGTTGAAGCTTCGCGCTGATGCTTACTTTTCGGCCGTCGTGCGGATTAGGCACGGAAACACTTTATTGGTATGCGTGCGGACTTCCCTGAGCCTCAGCCATTGCCAGCCACAGGACCCGAAAAGTTGATGCGCTCTAGTGACGGGACCCACTACCTCAAAACTAATGTTGAACCCTCTTTAATAAGTAGGGGTCCCCGCCCCAACATTAGGGCCCTCCAAAAAAACAGAAATTAGTGATCCTCAATATGTCCCCCTGAGCTCCCACGGTTCTGAGGTCCCTGCGGATTGATTTACAAGGCATTGTTCAGAATCCTTCCGATATTTTTAGAGTACCAAAATCACAACTCGTTATAGGGGGCCTTGTTTTATCATTGCCCTGATCCTGAATAGGCGGGCCCCAAAACTCATTATAGGGGACCCTTTTGATAAAGGAGGTCCAACATTATCCCACGGCAAGTTTTCCCTGAAGGACCAACTCTGTTTGGCCACCTGCGCAGCCTCGCTAGGCTTGGACAGCTTACGACACAGTGCGTTGCAACAGCTGTAGTCCGTGACTGTGTCCTGAAGAAACAAGGTACAGGCTACCTCCGCACAAGTGAGCTTACCGGGACCTTCCATATTCCACACAGTGAAGCTAGTCTGGGCGGCTTTTCCCTGTTTGTCCGTATACTAATGGCGAAATGTCACCAACACCTGCCAAAATTTCCTCGGAGGGGAATACTGCAAACGCTGCAGACGTTTCCTGACTTTGCTTTCTCCCTTCATCGCTTCGGCCCTTCGGCTGGACTTACCAGACTTTGCTTATGACATGACCAGAGAGACCCCCAAAATGTCAACATTGTTGCGAACACTACGTTTTTCCTCGCGCAACTTAACCTTGGCCAACGGCTGACGTTGTGCTGGCGTGATGGCAAACGTGAAGCTTTTGTCATGACTGATTTCTTGCTCTGACAAGGTGGCGCACTTGGAAGTGCTGTCAACGAATATCTGGAATCCCGATACTGCGCGTGAGACTGCATGAATACCGTCTGCATAGCCTCCGGCTTGACTGAAGCTGAAACAGGAGCTTCAGAAGACACAGTTTGCACCCACAAAGTGACGAGACAGTTCAGTAGTAAAACCGAAACCCCTCATCCCTGCAGGATTCTGTTTGTGCAGTGCCATTCTTCACCAACAGCACGGGTACTCAATTTCCAACGGCGCTTGAGGCAGCCGTACATTCCAATGATGGGCTTAAGAAGCTTAAGCCTGTGTTGGAACAAACCCATCTCGTCAATAATTCTAAACAGGATCTCATGTGGAATCGTATCGAAACAGCAAAGAGATCGTCTCCAGCAAGGATTGGTTTTTCAACTCTGGCTGCCAAAGCCCAATAAAGATCTTCCGTGCCACAACTGGTCGGGAAACCAGTTGCACAAAAAAACTCAGCATGCAGCAAAACTGATAGGGCTCCCACGACTTAGTCATATCGGACTCAAGATCTCACAGATCATATGTATTCCACTGCCCCTGGCAGGTCACAAAGGCAGAAAGTAGATTTCAGCTCAAAGCAAACAAGGTGAAGGGATGCCTGCAGGCAGAGCTCTACCAAATCCAAAGCATGTCTAGATAACTGCCATGGATGCTATGTCGACTTAGATGATCACACGAGCGCTTCGCATCTCCATACACTACTCCTGCACCTGCAACTTCCTGCAAGGTGTTGCTTGACTTCATCTCCCGCTCCACATATGCATGACTATGATTCGAAAAGCTTGAGGACTGGCAGCCGGGCGTGCGCATTCAGATGAGACTCAAGTTGCAGGAGGGGCTGACACAGTGAGAGCCAAACCGTAGGCAATTGTACGGCCATGTCCGGAAAGAAAACCCAGCCCATTTGGTGATTGTCCTACCTTGCTTGCATCTTGCGACGGCGGTATGAAAGACAACAATACGTGCCGAACAATTGCGTTAAGCGTTCACAGTTTCGGGCTTACATCACTTACCCTGACCTCATTGGAGCTTCTACATCCTTTTCCGTGGCAAGATCATTTGGAGAGCGTCAGCTTTTCAAAGCAGTCATCGCCTCAGGCCACCAAAAAAGCTCAATCGACAGATAGCTTGAGGATTCTTTTTCAAACATTGCTTGGCGCATGGCAGAAGAACTCGTCACACATGAATGAAGAGTTGCCATTTCCTCCTCGAAGCTGGCCAAGCCTGCCAGACAACACTAACATCAGGGGAAAACATCTGCTCTGGGCATGCATGCGCACACGTGACCATACTGCGACTTCGTCTTGGCATTGCAAAAGTAACTGTGACAAGGACAGAAGCAGCCGTGACTCCAACAGCAACTGCCACTGGTGCTCCACTTCTCCACGATATCCCTGGCTTTTGCTACGGTTGGTCGTTGCTGCTTCTGCGGGATTCTCTGCAGCAGCCGGCTGCTCTCTTTACAGCAAACAAGAAACAAAAGCCCCTCGACAACATTCTGTAAAGGTCATCAATCCGAACTAGCATGCACGTTTTATGGTTCAGCATCCAAGCAGTCATGTTTGTGGCGCAAAAAGAAGCCCAGCATTTGTTGAAGAAAGTGCTGCGCTGGGGTTCATACACGCGCATTAGGGCGCTGACCGGGAGCCTTTTACATGCGCGGTGCGTACTCAGTACTCGGAGCTGTGTGCTCCTGACTGTCCGCAATAATTTATCTGCCTAAGGGCCTAATGTTATGTGCAGGCGCAACGATGCGCAAAGCATGGTGCCGTCGATGTGACTCAACCTGTGGTGAATTGGAGTGCCGCTGCCGCAAGGCCTCGCATGGTTGCGTCATGCTACCCAAATTCATCTCAAGCTGCATTCATGAATCAACGAGTGCCCATGGCAAGGAAGGGCGAAAGCCCCGCCTGAGCAAGCAGTGTGTGTTGCCACACTTAATTCGAATCGACAGCAAGACCAAAAATGAACAAGTTCTTAACATGTGTCAGTATGTGGCCAGTGGTCTCAGACCACAAAAGCAAGGACTGCGACCTACGAACGCGGAACTCCTCAAGGGCATAGTCGTCGGAGGACTCATGCATTAAGAGCTTCCAACGAAACACGAGAACATGAAACTTCACTCAATCACACAGGCTCACCACCCAAAACATATGCTCACTGAGAGGGAGTGAACTACTGCAAATAGCCTTCGGATCCTGTCGGCATCAAACCTTCACATCCCTTACACGCTCTCCCTTCCCAAACACGTGCCCCTAGACCGAGATACAATGTATATGTAACATGTCAGAAGCGGAATTCCTCACATCAGCCAGATGGGCTCACTAACATGCGTGGTGCGACTTGCACAGCATGTCACAACCTGACTGGTTATTCGATCGGCTCAATACGGACTGTGGCGACAGTCGGCCCCAAACATAACATAACATTGTGCTTGCATAGTTCCACGTTGCTGCTTGAGATCGCAGACGGTTTTCAGGGAACACTTGGAGGTTTCATGCATGGCCAACATGATTTGCCCCCTCACAGGATGCTTGGGCCAGGACACATGAGCAATTGCAGCTCTTAAAACAACACCAAGAATAAGAAGCCTCTCATGCGTGTGACCGCCAGCCAGGCCTCTGAGGCACCCGACGCTTGCACCGCTCACACCTCAGAGAACGCCCAACGTCCGCATTGTGCACTCTGTTCTTTCCCTCATGTGCACCGCACCCGCCCCCTTGCATTGCTTCAGCGTCCCCAGCTCGCGGCAAGACGTTGGACTGGGGGTTAGGAAACCAAAGGGCTTCCCCGCAAGCACGGTAAGATACAACATCGACCTGCAGCAGCGCAAGCTCACCGAACTGAAAATAAAATGCTGGAAGCAGCATCGCCTGGCTGGGAACGGTAAAAGACACATTTCGACTGCCTGCAATCAGCCACGAGTCCACCAACAGCGACGCGATGCGATGCAGGTTCACAGGGGAATGTCACCTTTTGGTCTGTGGCCCGCGTGGCCCGAGGCAGCTCTTAAGATCGATGGGCCGGCCTGAGTTGACACATTTGACACGCCGCTAAACAAATTGTTCATTAAATTTCTCTATCTTGGACAGGGACGATGCCGTGCAACTGCCCAACCTCAACATCGGAATTAGAGGAACTCCCAGACCTTGGCAATGGCATATTTAGATACAGCTTTAGATATCTTTTAGACCTAATGCGGCGGTAGCACAAGCTCACGGAGAAAACAATCGGGCAGAAAGCTGAACAACGGTAGCAGGCTTTGGCAGTGCTGGTGAAAGCTGACTGGTGGGACGCGGGAGGACTCAGGATTGGCATTCTGCAGCTGAACAAATGCTGCGGAAAACTGGATGCAGAAGAAATGTCTGAAATCCAGAAACGCGAGCTTGGGAGCAAGCGTGAAAAAAGCAATAGAGCGAAGAACAACTATTACCATTACCTAAAAAATGAGATATAAGAAGCACGTGGACGGGCACCTCTTACTCACTGGGAAGATGCAATTTACTTACTTACTAGTGGGCTTCGCTGAGAAAGCCTGGCAGAGGCTCATAATTAGCACATGCCTGGCGTTGCGTCAACGTACAAAAGTTTCAGCAAGAGCAACCGAAAACACGTGCAAGTGTTGCAAGTGTTGCTTGCAAGGCGCGAAGTCCATGAAAGACTGCTCAACGAGCGCACCGCATGAGGCCACTGCATTTCGGCTTGAAGGCGCCGAGAAGCCTTGGACAGTCATGGCAGGACCACAACCTTAATTTGAGCTTACTTTGGCGTGCAGATGCGACCACTGAGCAGCTTGCGCGAGGATCGTCTACATCCTTGCCTTCCTGGCCATCATCTTCACAGTGAAGGAAGCAGCACAGCTGGTCATGCTACATCCTCCGCATCCTTCTTTCGCTCTTTCTTTCCCTGACTTCAATGCGACATGACGTACTAAAGACACTTGAGATAGTTCGCAATTGCTTTCTATCACGGCATCACAGGTGGTGGCCCCTCAGTTGCCTGGCCTTCCTATCCCGCTTGGCTTTCTTACCTACGGAATCCTTCTTGTCCTTTTTGTCCGCTCGATCTCGCCGCTCACCTGACTTCGGTTCTCTGTGGAGTTGAAACTGCGCCAGCGCGCTGAGGCCTTTCTCTTCACGCTCACGCTTGGGCTTCCGTGCAGCAGACACATCCTGTGCAAGAACGCAGGAGTTTGTCCTTTTGACTTCGGTCATCAAACCTCCCAACCTGCAGGCTGATGTCTGTGGCATCACTTACACCAAACTTGCCGGAAGATGGCTGGCAAGCAGCCTGCAGCAAGAATGGACGCAAGAGGCCCGGAACTTACAAGACCATGTCGATGGGATGGCTGATGAAGGAAGAAGCTTGCAGAGCACATGAAAGGCGTGGCCGGCAATTGAGGGAGTAGATGCTGCTGTCAGTACAAAGAAGCTTTCCGGCTGACTTGTGTCATGCAAGTGACCGCAACATGTTTCGTTCATGCTTTGCTTGCTGGAGCAACTCTTGCAAACTTATACCCCAGCGCCCAGCCCCAAGATGACAAACTGCTCTCGAGGAGTTGCACACGTACCACACAACCCGCAACAATGCCACCTCCCTGCCACTCAATACAGCGAGGCTGCCGAAGCAGGTTTGGGATCACAACACAGGTGCTTTCTCGTGCACATTGCAACTGTCCCGTTTGGAGGCGAGCATGCTGCTTCAATGCTTTCATGCGGTAAGTGGAATGATGGAGGCCGGCAGTGTTGGACCGCTAATGGCTAAGGTCTTGAAGGTCTTGCAAATGTTCCCGGGCTCACCCTCTCTTACGCAAACCGTTGTTGGAGGATTTGCCGCAAAAATGAAAGTTTGCTTCTTGCAGAGAACTTCCGCACCTGCCTGCAGCAAGCCGGCCGAGAAAAGAGCTTGCTGTAGCCTGAAGCTTCAGGGTTGTCTGGCTGCGGCATATCAAGGTGAAGGTGCGGCCTGTCAAGGCCAGACCCGACCAATGCCTTCCACGCAGCCTTGTGATTTGTTCGGAGCTTGTGCTGGATCAAAGGGATTGCTGGAATCAACCCACAATCCTCGACTTCAGCACCAAGGGGGTCTGCAACCAGAAGGCCCGCTCTTCGAGCCTGCCCAACAGGGGAAATGGAGTTGGTGATAAGCAGCTGGCCTTTGAACCGCTCGAAGCCTCTGCTGCAGCCGTCGTAGTCCGTCTGGCCTGATTTAAAAACAGCAGCACTGCAGGATCAACCTGCGGCCATTCAATGCCAGTTGATTTGTCAAAATGGTGTCAATGTACGACTATGCCCAAGCATACATCACAAAAAATCAGGGCATCAGGCCTGTGTGTGAGTCTGCACCCCCTGCTTGCCAATTCTACGGCCTTTACATTGCAGGGGGCGCGCGGTCCTGTGACAAAGCTCGCGCCAAGGAAGCTCTTTGCCATACGATCGGGCAAACCCGTAAACCTACATGCTGAGATTGGCATGGGTGACCTAGGTCGCAGCTTGCAATCTCCAAAGAAAGTTGGACGCTTTTCCCCAACCCCCAGGCAGTATTTGAAGGCACCTGCTCAAGCAATTTGGCTTGGTGGAGCAGACTTTGAGTGCAGAAAACTACTCTTTCCCCGCTTTTGAGCAAAAATCTTGTAGCCATTTTGTGGAAAGTTTTGGGTGTGGGCGGAGGGGGGGGGGCATAGTTATGAACCTTCTACTTGTAATTACTTGCGTGCTTACCACAATCACTTACCCTGGGTTAAAAGATGAAGCCCAAAGCTAAGTGTTTTTTGGGAATCTCACAGGGGACATGTTGACAATGTGGAAGCTCAGATTTGACTCTCAGCAGGGCCACACAACTGGTCCTACGAAACTACGCAACCACAGGGAAAGCATCAGGGGACGCTCTGATGTGTACCTGTTTGTACAAAGCATCAGCCTTTTTTCTGCCGATCTCGAACGATTTCTTGAGGACAAGTTCGTTTGTAGGTTGCTTGACAGTTGCAAGGACATGTGCAGTCAGTCATGCGCACAGTTCATGTGCAGTCAAACATGTGGACAATAGTTTTGATTTCATGTCAGGCCTCGCTCACACGTCGGAAGTTCTACCTTTTGCGCATGTTGGAGAGGTCTCTGACAATCTCCGAAGTGGGAAAAGCCAATTGGTCTCATCGGATATCTGCGTGCGTTCGCTGACGTGAAATCACGCATAGTTGCTTGCGACCCGTCCCCATCTTCCTTGCTAAAATGCTAAATCTGTGTAGGAAGATTCCAGAGATTTCCAGAGACTTTTGTTGACTCTCACATGAAGCATGTTGTGACCAAATTGTGGCGGCATCTTTGGTTGGAATCACTGGCAGCGGCAAGCGCGCAAGCTGACGGCTACGCATTCAAAGCCCCCGACCAGTTCTTCTGTTTGTGCCTTCTGGGATCTGGAATCCAAGCTGCAGGGGAAGAGCATTAGAGAATGGCCTGAGCTCTTCGAGCGTCTTCCAGATCCTTCCGCATCACACCTCTCAGCTCAGCACAAAATCACAACAAGCGCAAAGCCCGCCAAGCACACATACTCTTCTGTTCAGCCGGGTAGGGTAAGCACGTAGTTCCATGTCTGCGGAAGATGCCTAGCGCAAGAAGCCCTACTAGCAGCCTAACAGCATCTGAGGGATAAAAACAACAGACTGTCCTTGGCTTTGGCATCTCCCAAGGCCGCACGCAGCCTCTAAGCGAGTTGGAAATCATAGGAAAAGTCAAGCCCAGAACATCCAAGATTAAACTGTGCTTCAACCTCAGCTCAACATCTCAAAGCTTCCGACTGCGCGACTTCACTTGTCAAGCTGCCTTCGCTTTTCTTCACAGCCTGGCAGATCACACGATTTGATGATGGCTACAGTAAGATAGTCCGAGACAGCTTTCGAGGTATGTCAAAGATCAACTTTTGCAGCTCAAGCACAAAACAGCAACCTGCCTCCAACTCACTTTTCATCACCGATGCTCGCCTGTCTTTCAAGCAAAAATTGGGAGAGAGGTCAGACAAGTTCTGGGCCCCGCGCGTTCGTAGGGCTTCTGCATCTTTGACAGCAGCCGACTTTTCTTGCAACACCTGGAAAAGGGCACCGTCTACGTCACCCGCTAGCCGCGAGTCTCTTAAATCTGCTGGTGCAAGGTTTTGCTTGACACTTGGAAGCGGACGCGTTCTAGCTGAGAGCCTTTGAAGAGAATGCTTGTGGCCAGAGAACATAGTTTCCCCTCATTCAGCACTTCACTTTAGCATCTAAGACCGTGACGGACCTGGCCCAACTCAGATTGAAATGCTCTTGACTCAGCGCAAACCTTGGTGATTCGAGTTTGCCAGCAGTGGAGAAAGCCCAACTTCGATGTCAGGCCTTCTGCAGCTGTTCGATTTCAGCTGCGCGCTCCTTTTCTTGGCTCCTCAAGTTCCACAAATTTGCAAGGAGTTATCCGTCTGCGACCCTGGTCCCTAGACTCCTGAGAACCATGGCCTCTGAGGCCAAGGATGCCTGAAACACTGAACGCCATAACACAACTCGCCCGTCCAGATTCCCTCCCAGTGCCTTTGCGAGCTCCGCCGCTTGCAACTCTGCATTCACTGTCTCCAGCGCAGACCTTCTGCAGTGTGTACGCCGCGTCATCTTTTTGGCAGACAAATGAAGACCAACTGCAAGAATGCAATAAGATTTTAAGATGCTGGCTCGAGCTGCTGAGTTGCGGAAGCCTGCCAGTCTTGCGAGCCAAACGGCTTTGCATGATGCACAGAATGAAAATTGGCACGAGCTTCCTGCCTTTGCTGCCCGCTCAGACTCAAGATCCGCTCTTACGCTTCGTAGCCTGGCACAAGTTTTAACCTACATGATGAAGGCAAGGAATGGAGGTTGATTTGCCTGCGGACAGCGCACTGGTTTAATATCGTCGCTATCTGACAACTTCTGAGAGCAATGCTGCTGACGCAGTTCCTCGATCTGTGATTTCGAAGTATCCAGCTGTTGATGGGCGGCATCCTGGTGGATGGAAATGGATGGCTCAGCTTCAGCTCACCAAAAGAGAAACTCAACATGTCGTGCGCACCAGATCAGCTCGCCGCTGCTTCAAGGCCTTCACCGAGCTCCATGAATCGGAGGGAAACCAGAGGAAACAGTCCTGGCCTGTAATGCAGCTCGCATCTTTTCCGACCTTCAATGGCTCCGCACTTTGTAGACAGACAAATGTCATCGTGTGAGATCTTTATAATCTAATCTATTGCATATCAACTTTCTGTGGGCCATGCGTTTCAGCCGGCACCTTGCCACGGTAGGTCTGCGACCAGTCGCAAAAACAGGTCAGGGCAACGCCTCCTTCTCTTCTTCCTTTGGCCCATCCTGCGGTATGGCTAGCAGGATGGCAAGTGTGCAGCATACTGCGCAGCGTTGCGGCAAAAGCCTTTCATGACAATCCTCATATGATCGCAATAATTTCCTGCTTTTGGCTCTCCAGAATGACAATTCAAAGCGAAAAGTTTTTTAAGGCAGCACTTCTCACACTTCTCACAGTAGCAAAAGCCTCCCAGAAGTCCGGCTCTGTCAGGGCTTCTCCAACTCCTGCGTTTAGCCTTGACTGAGAGTCACTAGCCTAGGGTTGCGTAGCCCGGGCATCCAGGGAAGCCGCCAGAATCACTAGGACTGCAGCAAAATACGCTGGGAGCATGTTGGAGCCTTACGCCCAACTGTGGGTGAAGCCCACCGATAGAGGGGTGTCAGTCCGTGCATCCCAGTCAGCCTCCAGCCCGGAGCCAGGCCTCCCACATGGACCTCCCTTTCCACCACTGACCTCCCAACACAATGACAAAAACAAGACAAGCCACTTGAAGATATGGAGCCGGCAGGCCCAATCAATACACAGGCCACGAATCATCAAGAATCAACACAAAGATCAGGACGTAGCGAAAGGATGCTAAAAGCCAGCAGACGAAGTCAACCCACGAACGAACAGCCCAAGCCAGCGAACATACCAAACAAGAATGAATGATAAAAAATAGAAAAAATCAACATGTGACTAAATGGCTGCACCCTCAAAATTGTTCAGCCACATCCGAGAAACTCATCCATACCCCATCACACGAGGGGGGGTTGATTCATAGGGAATGAGTCGCAACGCCATGGCATGAACAGACAAAGACTCGCTGATCCATGCACTCAATGGATCGGGGTATGCAACCAACATTCCCGCGCAGCTTGTTCCACACCCCAAGACTAGGAAACGTCCACTGTGCAAGCACAAGTAGATGAGACAGAATCTAGATAAGCAACTGACAGGCACAGCAACCGGCCCTTCCACCCTAGCCTTCCTTTGCCAGTCTGGGCATCCATGTGCACCCTAATTGAAGGCGGAACGAACTTGTTTGCACCCATGCTGCCTTAGAGCCTGAAGAACAGAGCACTCAAGCCGCCGACAAGGCTTGGAAGTGGAACGATACGGAAAAATCAAAACGATGAATGCCATCGCGGTAAGACTACGTCAGACTTGCTTGCAACAGCCTCAGGCACTCAAAGCCAAGCCTATAGCACCCTCAACCAAAGAAGCTGAAACACTTACACCTTACAGATCCACCAGATGCGATTTTCCGGCAACCTTTGTAAGCCCATAGGTCTCAAATGCAAAGCAGGAGCGCAATACATTTCACGAACATCTGAGGGACCGCCCAGTTTAGTTCGATAGACGATCGAAGCTTCTGAAGCTCTAAAGCTCAGTAAGTACACAGGAGGTGGGGGACTCTCTGGAACAGCTCAGGAACAGCAGCGCCAAGATTTGGGAGGGGGCTGACGAGTTCAAGTTCAGTTCGAGCTCATGCTCAGATAGGGCAGGGGAACTTGAAAAACTGTTCCGGATGGTTCAGTACGATCCGTGCAATTTTGCCTCCCCATCATCCTCCCACGTGAAGCGTCCTCGCAACTCTCCTTCCCATTCGCATTCCTGCTTGGAACATCCGCGCGGTTCCGGCTGCGACCGTGCTACCACATGGGGCCTTCCTGCACCCGCAATTCCGTTTTCAAGTCGTGCTTCCTCGTGTACTGTCATCGGACTTCGGCTCTGTGATGGGACGAGTTCGAGTTTTAGTCCCAGTTCAGTTCGAGGTCTCTTTTCTGGGCAAGAAGGTGGGCAGGGCGAACTCAGTTCGAGTTCGGGAATAGTTCAGGAGCAGTTCCAACACAGCTTGCACTATCGCGGTGTGGAGCATCCTATGAGATCTTGACTAAACATCACGCTCTTGCGAGGAGCGTCCTCGCAAGTCCGCCTCCCAATCACACTGAAGCATACTCTTAATTATCTGTCCCAATCGGGCTCCCGCGGGGAACGTCCTGGCCATTCTGCCTCTCCACTGCGCCGCTTCGAGCCTCACAATTCCACACATCCCGACTGCGCTGTTTCGTCGAGCATCCTCGGCACTCGTCCTCGCATGTCCTCGCCATTCCGCATTCGAGTCGTGCTTCCACGCATACCGTCTTCGCATGTCGGTTCTTTGGGAGGCGTGGGTTCAGTTCCAGCGCAATTCAAGTTCCAGTTCTTTTCAAATTGGGGAGAGATCCGGTTCGAGCTCGGTTCCGCCAACTTCCAGACTCCAGAGGAGGGGGGAAGCCGAAATCGATTTCCTTTCGAGTTCGAGTTCAGTTCGAGTTCCTTGGAGTTCAAGTCAAGATCTACTTCGATCTTGCTCTAGGGCTCTGGGTGGAGGGGGGAGTTCGAGTTCATCCGAGTCCGTCCTGCAATTGGCTTCGCCCGAAGCCGTGAAGCAGTAACTTCACCTGAAGTTCTGAAGCTTGTGGCTTCGGGGCTATGCGCTTTAAAGCCGAAGCTGGTCTGAACCATCCCTGCCTCGCGATGAAACATCCAACCCCGAATCCTTACTGTAACCTTCAAACCTTGCCATCCTTGCATTATCGTGCATTCCACACCGTAGCACGCCACCCACTCAAGCCTAACACCCCCATGTTCACATTTGGCTTAGGTCACCTAAGTTAGTGAGGCAACATTAGCATCGTGTCAGACATGCTCCTGCCGCAAAAGTAGTAAGATGACGGCACTTCTGCTATTGCGCCCGGCGTCCTTCTTTGGAAGCTGCTTCTGCTTTGCTGCGGCCTCCACATGCAACTTCTACATGCGCAGCTGGGCATCCAGCCAAGTTGCTACTTGACGTCAAGCGCCTTAGCTGGCCTGGCACCTCAGACAAAAGAAGGCTGCAGAAGGACACACTCCAAACATCCGCACACATGCAACTTTCATAGATCCAGGTCCACCACTTTGCTTCTTTGCTGCAGCTTCCTCCCACTAGGTCACTCTGGCGTACACTCATGCGAATGACGCTGCCAGCGACATGTGCCCCAACAGCCAGATGCTTCCCATCCAGCACGAGAATTGACCCAAGTATAGGAGGGAAAGGTCATGCTTTCTGGCAGGGCATTCCGAAATATTGTGTTCACAGCATTAACGCCAAGCATAGTACATGTGACGAAACAGGAAGCGAGCGCCATGACATAAGCATCATCTTGCAACCATACACAGGCCTTCTGCACATTCTCTCGCTTTGTCTGCCTGGCTGATGAGATATGAGGCGTTCTATCTCTGCTACCGCATCTCCTTCTCATGCACGCAAGGTAGAGAATGCTGAGGCGAAGTCTCCTCCCCGGAAGACGCGGTGCCTGAGGAGACTACTGCGGCTGATTCCTCCTTTGTGAGAGCACAAGAAACCGTGCACACCCACCAAATCAATATTGAATGCTGGGAAGAGACATGGGCTAACAGACGGGGACCGGCCAGGGAGGGAAACCCGAATCGCCATCCGCACAACCTCGAATCTTGAAACTTGACACACACACACACACACACTCTACAAAGCTGCGGAACACACATGCTCCAGAACCCTGGGTCAAGTGGCGGACTAAATTTCCACCCGCTTTCGTTCCAGCATGGTGCCCGCAAGCTGCGCAGACTCCATGCAATGCACACCGGCGTGAAATTCCAAAGGTTTTCCTTAACAAGGTTTTGCCTGAACATAAACAGACGAACCGTGTCGATGCATCAGATGCATGCATTTTGCATGCTCACTTTGACTACTGGATTCTGCTTAGGGTGTTTGTTTGTTTACTTTGCCCAAGTTTTGAAAAGGGGGATCGTGCAACCGGTGAACAATGGTCACAGCTGTTCTTGTGGCTGCAAAAGTTCTTAGCGTTCGGGCCAGGAGGTGCAAAAGAAGGACGGCAGCAACAGTGAATTAGTTAGGTTGGCATGCGGCATGCACCTCATATGGACCATTCTCGTAGTTTGCAACTTAGACCTCAACACTGGTATACCTCAAACGCAAAAACCACAGCACTCTCTTTTTCCATGGTGGCTGTGTTGGCACAGCGGCTCTTCCGATCCAGGATGATCCAGGAAGCCAAGCAGGACTTTGTCGGACTTTGACTTGGCTTGGACCATCGTGACGATGGTGAAACACACGCGGTGGACACGCAAAGATTAAGTCTCAAGCTGTTTCAGGCTGGACCTGGCTCAGGCACACAGGATTGTACAGGGCGGAGGGTTTTTTTTTGCAAAGGTGTGGCTCGGGCGTTTTTTTTGCAAAGGTGTGGCTCGCTCTTTTGTGGTTTTCGAACGCTTCAAATGCTGCATATTACAGTATTCGCTAGTCTTGGCACGTGTCAAATGCTGTAAATTGCACCATTTGCCGGCCTTGGAATGCTTCAAATGCAGCAAATTACAGCATGTGCTGTTCTTGGAACATCGCAAACGCTGCAAATTACAGCGTTTGCTGGTTTTGGAACGTTTCAAACGCTGTAAATTATAGCGCTTGCTGGTCTTGGCGCGTGTCAAATGCTGCAAATTACAGCATTTGCCGGTCTTGGAACATCTCAAATGCTGCAAGTTACAGCATTTGCTGGTTTTGGAACGCTTCAAACTATTACTTATTACTTACTATTACTATTACTAATACTAAACTTACTCAGTACTATTTAATATTTAATTTTGATATCGAGTTACTATTCATGCGAATCTTACTAATACTTTCATTATGTGCTAATCTTTCCAAATACTTCATAATTTACATGTTTTCCATTGTTTTTCATTAGCCAGTACTACTACAGTGGCTGTCACTACAACCACCACCACCACCACCACCACCAACCACCACCGCAAGGTGTCCTCTATCATCGCTTTTTCAGATAAGTTATGCTTGAGCTGAAGATAACACGCTAAGAATAATCAAGGATGCCGATTTCTAGTATAAACATGAAACAAGGAAACACTTGGAACGTGCGCTAAGCAGCGCCATCGAGTCATGGAAGCGTTCGCTGGATTTTCTGTCACCACAAGTAACAAAGCTTGAAAATGGATTGCACGTAGTCCAGGCAGCATCGCAGTGAGTATTGACTGATATATACGGCCTGAAATTTTGAAACGTATAGATCATTTGTTCTTACGTGTGACGGGGGATCATGTGCTCTTGTACTAGTAAATAACTTGTTATTGTGATTGAAGATATTCGTCTGCGAAAGATTCAGGATCAAGAAAAAGGACCTGATATCCACGTTATGCAATTTTCACAAAATGTATGATTGAGTTACATTCGTTTGCCTAAACTCAAAACCGAGAGAAAGAAGTTCATGTACATCATTTGAAGTGTACAAAAGCTGTCGCAAATGAACTGGTATCTCATTGTAGACATTCCATGCGCGGTGAGAAAGTGAAGTTAGGCAATAATATGTAGCTATCATATAAGGACACCAAATCAGAAGCAAACCGCAGCGTGGGATCGCTGATACTAAGGCCAAACACGAACACGCAATCATTTTTCCAGAAACCGGTTGCTTCAGAAGGCCGTCCGGGCCGTCTGGGCGACGATCTCCGTGGATGGCCCATCCGCAGACTTTACGTTTTGCCATAAAATCAAAGCATAAGTCGCAGGCCATCCACCTGAGCGCGGGCTCAGAAGAGCTTGCCCCTGACATCCATTTCAAGCTGTAACATGTGTCTGGCACCCAGCTTATCCCCAGCATGCAGAAAATTGAAGCCCAGCCAGCTTCTGAAGAAAAAACGCAGGGGCTGTGAAGCCCGGCAACGACTTTGTCATAATGGCCCCAGGAAGAAAATACATTGTTCTCCAGCAGCACTTTGCCCCTTTCCCGGCCTTGGTCAAAGCATCAAAGCTTGGCCAGCTGCTGCCCTTTGGCTTGGCCTGCAAGTGGCTTACTGGAGCTTGCAACAGTTCTTCTACTGATTGAGCTTCAGGATTGTGTGCTTGGGGGGGAGGGTCGCCCAAGCTTTTGCAGAACGCAAGCTGACCGTGACTTCAACACCTTATGGACACTTCGAAACATTAATCTCGGGCTTGCCGCTGTCTCCTTCCAATAGCGTGGCCCGCAAGACTGAAGCACAATTGCAGGGGTTGCGCCGCAGGACTCTGGGAACGGGCGGCGCGGGGTTCAAGCTTTGGAAAGCTCAAACATTACGACACTACGAACTGCATCAGGCGGATCCTGAACTTTGCGCGCTGTCCGCGCGCGCGTTGTGCAACAACAGATCACATACACAGATGACGCGGCTTGCCTTCCCCTTTGCTGCGTGCCGCAGGTTTGCTGTGGAACCCAAACCTGGCCCAAAATGATCTGCGAGTCCTTGGCCACGGCTTCCTTCGTCAAGTTACGTTCGAAGAAACCCAACATGTGCCAAAATACGGCGCAGCAACGCCTTCGCAACTAGCTTTCGCCTAGGAGCGCACAAATTTTTGTGCAGCTTTCTTTGCTTGGGGAGCTCCAGGTCTGCGAAATAGTCCCCGACCATCTCAAGCGTCTTCACTAAGCGGACTTTTGCATTGGGACCAGGCGCCACAGCGATGCGCAGGCAGAACCTAAGGGCCTGGCTGCAAGGTTGCGCGACAAGTCGCCCTCAAAGCGGTCGGGAACCTTTTTCTTGGCCTTCCCATCATCGAAATCATCATCGTCATCATCAGCGGCAGAACTACATACGTACATGCACGTGGACAAAAAGCCACGGACCAAAACGCAGGCCTCCTTTTTACAATGCTTCAGGAACGCATCGGGGTGGAATTTCTTGGGGCAGCCCATTACCTGCTGATCTTGGAATGCTTCACATGCTGTAAATTGCAGCATTTGCTGGTCTGGGAGCATTTCAAACGTTGCAATTTACAACATTTCAGAGGTACAGGGTGACCGGGGTACCACGGGACACAGGAACGGACCAGAAGAGAGCCACACCGTTGCAAAAAAAGGGACCCTAGGCGCTGAGCTTCCCCAGAAAATTCCTGGAGGTACATATGGGATTTGTCGTCTTGACAACACTTGAAGCCAACCAATGTCAAATTCAGATCCCCTCGCGGTTCTTCTCAAAGGGGTCAAGCCCTGGTTTCAACTTTGGCTCATAGCAGCTGCCAGTGGAAAAAATGCGCCGCTCCATCTTAAAGATGTCGATGTTTCAAGCTTTGAGGGCACGCAAACCTGCGCCTCATGCACCATCAGACACATGCCGACAGCAGTAGTACATTCGTCCATCATATGATATCACGTCCAAGCCTTGATCCACAGTACTTGCTGCAAATGTGCATCAACCCGGTCCCAAGCTAGCTTGTATAAGTTCCAGTATAAGTTCCAGTATTCATTCAATTCCAACCGGGGAAGCTTCAGGAAGGCAACTGAGATAACCTTAATCCCACTTCGATTGTCGCTGTCGGCGGGGCCCTTTGTTAGGTACATTGGCAATGTCAAGGCCTCTTGTGACTTGTTCTGCCTCGACCGCTCATATACCGCTGCTTTTCGCAAGCATTTGTTGTTTTTGCTGATGGATGTGTTTTATTTCTCATATATGATAAGGTATTCTGGTACTTCTTTGTTGCACGCATTGTGAGGAACCACCACAGATTCAAGGGAGCTCTTGCATCATCAGCCCACCGCAATCTCCATACCCAAAACTTTAAAAGGACTATAATGGGAACCCCGAACCGGGAACCTCAACAATTGCAAGAAAATACTGGGAATATACCTACCAGGGTCCTTATGTTCCTGTTGTGTTCCTACGATATTCTTGGGGTTCCCTGCTTGTGGGTTTCCATTAAAGCACAAAAATCCTGAAGCTTGTATAACACTTCATCCCCTACATCTGCATTGAAAAGAGGAGGCACCCGTGGTGAGCTGGCGGATTGCGGGCATCATTATCGCCTTAATCAGAGAAAATTGGACTCAGTCGGGCTATGTCTATGCTCGGCATTGCTGGGCTTTTATACTGACGGCACCCAGCCTTGAGGTGGCAAATCGGCTGGCCCCGTCGCAATATCTTCTGCAGGAAGGATCACGAGCTATGCATGTCTGACCTGACTTGGCAGCTAAACCCTCCAACTGCTGTTGCCTTCGCCAGCATCATCAGATGGCTGCCGATCCATCTCATCGACGGCCAAGTCGGGCCAAATGGAGGGCTCTTGTGCTGCAGAGCCCTTCCGAGCTTTGGTTATCCTTGAACATGAAGAACTGGAACCAAGTGCTGAGCGAGGTCTTAGCACACGGTAAAGTCCGTACCGAGGGCGCAACCTGAACATAACATGATGTCCCTCCACGAGGTCCATGACATGAACCGCGCCTCCCGCGACTTACCTGCATGACACCCGCAAAAAAAAACAGAAAAACTGATGCTGCATTCTCTAAGAGAAACAGCAAAGCTAGCAAGGATCAGACTTTCCCACCTCTTTCGCGAGACGTGCTGGATCTACGCTTGACACGGTGTATCCATGCTGCGCTCCGATGGCATATGCACCTTGCGTGCTCTCCGCTCACATGCATACGCATCCGTACAGAGAGACACTCTCACAGGGCTGCACCAAACGTGAAGCGATGCCTGGGTGTCTGCCTTATCGCACCAGGGAGGAGGCTGGAGAAGAATCAACCTCTGCATTACACTGTGTGAACGCGAAGCCTGGAAGGTGCCCCGTGAGCAAATGGATGTCTCTCTTCTGGACCTCAACAACCAGCTGACTAAACATTGCCAATCGAGGACAAAATCCAAACGCAAACCAAAGAAGATAACAGGATTGCAGGAGCACTACAGAGGATCTAGTTGCCCTAAAAAGGTATATCTTTTGGTATCTCGTAGGAGGTGAGGAGAAAGTGTCGGTGAATAGTGCGGAACAAGTTTGACAAGCTCGTTGTCTTCACACTGCCCTCAGGGCCTTTGCATTCCAGATCCCCCGTCAAAGCTTAAGACTTTGAGATTCCAGGCCCAGCACTGGTATGGCTTACACTGCAGCTTCGGCTGGGTGAACAGCTGCTTCGTCGCGGGCTAAGCCTCAGGTCCAGGCACTCTGATTACTTGTTTGCGGCTTCAATGGCTGAGCTAGCCGGCCCGATGCTTTGGTTGCTTCCAACCTGTTCGGAGTTCCGTATCACATGCCAACCTCCTCCGATCCTGACCTTGGCTTTTTTGTGTGTCCAAAAAATTCCTTCCCAGGTTTTTAAAGGCATTATATCGTTATGCTGCCAAATGAACGATTTGCTGGATGCAAATTCTGCCCAGCATCTGAGATTAGGGCAGCACTGTCTTGATTTTCGGCCTTAAGAGGGCACGTACCGGCCATGATGCACCACGCCTCGCAAGGGCAATAGATGCTAGGGCAGGCTCTTGGCCATCAGCGACGGCAACGCCATCAGCCTCCAGAAAGTCGACTACACGTTGAAAGGCGCTTCAAAACCCATAGTCTACACGAATCCTCCTGACCTTAATTCTGGGGCTTCCACATGTGCAAGCATTGTGGGACTTGCAGACTCTGGTGTCCAGCAGGCTGGGCTACAAACTTAGCTCTTGCACCTCACCTGATTCCCTTGCACCATGCAAGACAGCCAATCTGCGAAGACAGTATCAGCAGTAATTTGCTTTCAAAGCACAGCAGTTTTCTGGCTCAACATGCAGAAGGATTTTCACATATGTTTATGTAAATTGTGCAATTGAAGCCTTAGGGATTCGTCTAGCAATCTGCTTGCTCAAGTTGACATGTCCGCAAACCCCTATCAAGCTTCTCGCCTTGCCACTTTCATCGCTGCAGCTAAATATAGCTGAATCACTCGCGGTGAGTTTGCCAGAGTCAACGCATTTGCTGGTGCCCCAGAGACCATTGACGTCCTAGGTCCTAGGTGTATGAGCCAATCGTCACGGCTGTCTGTGCGTTCTTTGCATTTCGGCGGGCACACACACTTCCCGACGGCGGCCACGCAACCTCCCTGGTTTGTACTGTGTGGGCTTGGGACGCTTCTCCGAACTAGTTCGCACAAGTGTGCCAGCTTTGCAAGCCCTTGCGTGTGCACATACTTCATACGGCACAGGGTGTGCAGCGTTACATACGCAGCCAGATCATCTTCGCACTACCACCAGCAAGGACCGCAACTCGTGCACCTCCGGCGCTGGAAACGAAGCAAAGCCGCCAAGTGCAGAGGAAACCGCGGACAGCTCCGTGCTCCCGCAGGACCACTACCAGTCACAAGAGAGATGCAGGTCAACAAAGGAAGAAATTAGCAGGCATTGCTACCTTGGGCGGCGGACTTGGCGAGAAGGAGAAAAGCGTGCAAATGCAGAGGACGGTGCAATCAGCGAGGGAGAGCAGGGAGAGACGCAGGGGGGGGAGGGAGTTAGAGAGAGAGACGGAGAAAGGCCTTGCTCTATGTGGACTCTACGATCTGGCTTCAGGGCCTAAAACTTGGACCTTAGATTCAGATTTATGGCCTTCAAGGATGGACTCAATCATGAACATTGTCTGTACAAGCTTGATGAAAGGACAAAGCTGACCATCTGTCGGCTTTTGTTTGAGAAGGGACACCTAAGCCCCGCGACTAAGACTTATTTTGATACACCTGAGCTGACACGCAGCTGCTGACAAACTCAGTGGAGTGTCGCTGCCTTGGCAGAGGCACCGCCATCCGGGGAAGTGCCAACTAAACCAGGCTGTCCAAGGCTTGCCTCGGCAAATGATCTGGCACACCTCTTGCGTGCTGCCCAGGATATGTACCTTGCCTCGACTGTTCACAAAAACTCATGCATGGGCAGGCACGTGAGCTCAGTGCTGGCAGCTCTCACCACATGAAGTCGCGCAAGAGGTCCCTCTGTCCATATCTTTCTGTCTTTCTCTCCTCCTTCTCTCGCTCTTCCTTTCATTGGCACTTTTCTTCTCCCCCTCCTGATAGGGCTATATCGGGGCAACAAGTGCTTCGAAGTGCACCTGTCTCACCTCCTCTACCCCCTTATAGCTTTCTCTTCCTCCTTTGTGAGAGGCATTCCTGTCCCCCGCCACTGCAGCCGTCCCTCGTCAACGGCTGTTCTTTTTCTGGAGAAGGCTCCAGAATTGCTCGCGCTTTGTCGCAACAGAAGTTAGTAAAAAGCATGTGAGGGCCAACGAGAGACTCAGCACTTCAACCCTAAGCCGCGAACCCTGCAGCTTATTTGCACCCATCCTGCATCATTTTTCGACACCGGGTTGTGAGCCTATCCTCGACCCCAAACTCTAAGCTCCAAAAAGAAAATTGCCACAGGCCAAGAAATCACATGGATTCTAGGGGGGAAACGAAACGGTGGAAATGATCCCGTACCATCCGCTCTCCTGCAAGCCCTTCATCCAAGAACGAGCCAGACAAGAGAAAACGGTGTCAAGGAACCTGAATCTAGCTCCTGCTTCATAAAAACCTTCAAACTTAAGAATTTGTTTGCCCAGACTTGGAGCGTAGGAGCATGTACATCGAAGGGTTCCTGCTTGCTAAGGAGACGAAAGTCTCTAACTCGAAAGTGCAAGGAAAGCGTTTAATCCAGAGCTCTCAACGGTTTTAAGGCTTCAGAAGACACGATTTCTCGGTGCTCTTAAAACTGAGAATAGGAAAGCTGACTCTTCTGCTAACGGACAGATGCTTGTTGCCGGGATGCATGCAGGAGCTCAACGGCAATCCCATGCTCTTAGAAACCACCATCAGGGGACTCTGCAACCTGAGTGCCTATTAATGAACATAAAGAAGAGTCACTGGGCATAGCAGTTTTCATTACAAGGACAGTCTTACGTGGCTGTTCTTAACCTGAAGAGGGGAGAGTTGGTTGATTCTAAGACCTCCCAGAACAGATTTCATCATAGTTCCTCACTACAGGGGTCCGCGGGGCCCTTACTAATTAGGAGCTCGGATTGATGGCATCCTCACTGCTGTCCATTGCCAGCCCGGTCGCTTTGGGTTGCCGTTGAGGCAATCTAGCACTTTGTCAAGCAACTCCGCAGCTTTTGTGCATATCCGAGCTGCATTGCTTTTTGTCTCGGCTAGCCGAAGCTGCAAGTCTGCTTTGGCTTTGTATGTCTCAAAAATTCAACATTCAAGCGCTTGAAAGCGCTTGGATCCAAGAGTCTCTAAGCCGATTTCCAACAAAAATCGTCACATTGCCCTGATTTTTGCTGTTGGATGCTTCCACTTTCCCCTGCTTCTCCTGCGGAATTCCTGCTTTCTCCTTCTCCTGCATATTGCTTCCGTTTATCAGCCCACTTCTGCCAAGGAGCCTGAACTTTAAGAGATGGAACCTGAACCTGCACCGAATGCAGCTGTGAATTGCGCAAGTTTGTGTTTCGTGCCTCACGCGCTCGCCAAGTGCCGATAAGTCTGGCCTCTTTGCTCGCGGGGATGCCTGCCGAGCCTATCTGGATGCTCTGCTCGGCTGTGCGTGCTGAACCTTACGAGCACGGTATCCGGCAAGACTTCAAAATCTAAGTCTGCGAGGAACAAGCGCCACGCGCGAATGAACCTGAAGTACAGCATCAGCCTGGCAAACGCGGCATGGAGGCAGAAACGACAAGTTTCAAGAGAGTTGGCTCCACCGATGGAGGACGTGGATACAGGGCCTCGTTCAGCAGGAAAATCTGCCAACCAGTGTCAGCGGCTCAGTCTGGACTCTCCATTCGGCGTCACATCTCTAAGCTTCCGGCAAGCTGCACAATCAAATGCAGCAGGTGGGCAATAATGTCCGCGTTGCCGTAATAACCTGTGCGTCAGAACTTCTGCTTGCACGTCTCCATTCACAGGACCCCATAACTTCAGGCAGCAGCCAATCCGCGGACTCAATCCTCAGGAAGACTTGCCAAGGCTTGCTGTGGAAGGCAGCAACGGCTTTCAAACTTGTTCGTGATAGGCTGAATCCGCAGATATTTGCGAGGGCAGTCACTGGCTGGCTATTCTTGTTTCTACTGGCGGCCCATGGCAACGAATGTCATGGGTGAATGCTTTGGTGCTTGGCTTTCCGTTGCTAGCGGCGCACATCAGATGTTAGCCAGATGTTAGGAGTGCCTCGATGCCTTTTTCTCGTCATCGTGCATAGCATGTTTCATATGCACGTGTTGGCCTTTAATCCGGATTTGAACATCATCTGCCGAGACCGAAGCCCTGGGGCGTTTGGATCCAACCACCCTTCGCGGATGCATGCCATGGCTGCTCCGCCCGCGGATGCCCTGAACTGCTGCCCCGCCTGCCCAAAGCCCCCAGTTTCTCGCGCACCAGCTTCCCTTAAATCTGCTCCTGTGGCTGTAGCCTGCGCCTGCCTCTTCTTGAGACGGTTCTTGCCAGCATTCTCCAGCAGTGCGTGTCCCTGCCGCTCTCGCCGAGGCGGCAATCGTGCTAGCGGTCAAATGACGAAACTGCGTGTAAGGCATGTTTAAGGTGCCTGATATCCACCCTTTTTCTCGCAGAGCATGCATGCATCATGACTGTATGTTCCGTCTTCGCCTGCTTCATCATTTCTGATGCCCCTTCCTTGCTTGGCCAAGGCCAAGGCTGTTCCTGCTGTCTGGTGGCATGGTGTAGCCAATGCCGCTTTTGTAAAGTCGCCGAAATCACGCCGCATCTTGATTGAATTCCACTACTCATTGCTGAGTTGGCTGCTCTCTTTCAAGCTTGCCATCGCTTGCCATGCTCTTAGGACGGCACCACAAGAAGACATCGAGGCAAGTCTCGCAGCCTCAGGATCAGCAGGAGGGAGATGGAGGGAGGAGCGATATCTCAGGACCATGTGCCTTGACATAGGCTTAGGAATCGCGCCTCTATCTCTGTGACACACCCGCCGCAGCTCATAGCATCAACGCACACATTCTTTCCAAACAGCTCGGCGGCCTGTCTCCATGACAATTGCCTGTGGTGACGGCAGCCCTCAACAAGCGCCTTCTGGACGCCCATTTCCAAAGCCCGTAGCAGCATCCCTTCCAGCCTGCTTCTCACATTCAGGCGGAAACGCGTGCTGAAACACACAACTGCGCTTGTGCTTATGCCATCTTATGCCCACGGCTCAGCAGACATGCTGCGCTGCAGGGCAGCCCAGGCTGGATCCTGGCAAAGGACGGGGAATGCAAGACATTCTCCACACCCATCATCACCTTCATGCTCTCGTCTCGAGGGCTTCCAGCCTTAGCCACAGAATTTTCAGAGCCATTGGAAATTCAATTCTGCTCGGGACCGGAAAGCGACGCCAAGTTCACTCAACGTGCACAGCCTTTTCACGCCTTCCAGTATGAAACGGAGCTCGGCTTGGGCTTGTTGATTTTGTCCCATCCATGCGTTAGTCTAGCCTGCAAAATCCGACCTACACTTAACATCGCGTGAAAGCCATGGCATGCACAAGTTACAGTTACGCTATCCGTCAAACCGTTCTTGTTTCGCTGGATTCTTGAAGCTCGACTGATGTTTTCGCAATCTGGTTTGCTCAGCGAACCAAATCAAACATGCAAACCATGACCATGTGGACAGGGTCTTACAAGACATTGCAGCAGAGACGCAGCGGCAAAGAGAAAGAGAGGGGCTCCTGCTGAGTGAGCATCTTCTACTCCATTCTCGCATGCTGTCCCTTCAGCTGAGGCGCCATTTTGCCATGTTTGTAGCAGCTTGGCAAAGAGTGGTGCCAACATGATATGGCCTATGTTTTCTACATATGGTCTCCCAACTTCACACTCACCGAAAACCACAGTGAAAACCCTTCTTCATATTCGCGATAAAGGATTGCAATCATCTGAGGACATAAATTGCGAAGTTAACAATTGCAATGAGACTGTCATAGGTGCTGCGCCTGTAACAATCGCAACAAGTGCAGTACATGCGATAGTACAGGCAGTCATCAACCGGAGTTATTGTTCTCTCCCAACTTCGATTTGCGATTGCATGGGTTATCCATGATATGGGGCAGCTCAGGTATTGAGATGTGCTAAATTCGGCGTCTTTAGGGAATATGACGCTACCAGGCATGTCTGTTCTTGAAATTCACATCCCTGCTCCTTGAGCATAGGTCCCAATGAGTAATCTTGCGCGTATTGCCATGTGAGCTAGTCTAAACTCCTAGCATCCCCTTCATGACCCCGATAGTAGTCCCCTATATTATATAAGCCCCCTTTAAGGGGTTTAGTCTATGGCTCACATTGCGCCGTGCAATTACTGGACTGATGCATCCTCTTACACAAATTTGAAGTGCAAGCCGAGGCAATTGAAAGCTAGCCAGCTCTTGAGAGCTGCACTCGACTATAAAAGAGGCAGAGAAATCTAACCGCCACAAGAATCCTCATGGTATTCGTACAATGACCGCGACAGTGTAGTGAACACCACAGGAGTACGGAGGTGACCATGAGGGCAGTGGTGGAACACTACGGGGGGTGTAGGGTGGTTTTGCGCAATCAACAACATGATTTCGGCGTATCATGAACTTGCAACGGCAGTGAACACCACAGAGTGGGGAGATTTGAGGCAATCACCAAGCCTAAAGCCATTCGTATCATGACATTAATTGCTTAGTGACAAACACTACAGAAGTAGGAGATTTGATGCGACCACCAGTCACCAGGCATGATGGTACTCGTACCATGACCACACATGGGAAGGTTTGATGCCAGCAGCATGATGATACCCTCAGTATGACACCTCAGTGTAGTCAACGCTTCAGAAAGACTGGGGAGGTTGAAACATTATGGTATTTGTGCCATAACTGACCATGCAGTGGTAGTTCACAGCAATGCAACTAGTAGCATGCTGTCGTTTGTATCATGTCGTTGCAAGGGTAGCGAACACCATGGGCGCAGGGAGATTCAATGCGACTCTTTGATGCAAACACCGAGGCATTCTTTTGCTCGTACCCGGACCCAGCAGGGGTCCGACCATGCCATGATATTGAACAATATAGGAGTATGGGAAGTTTGCCGTAGCTACAAAGCATGATATCACTCATACCGTGCGCAAGGAAGCCAAGCGATCCATAAGCAAACTTGTGAGCTTACGAGCAGATTCCGTCACATATGATTATTGACAGAATCAATACTAGCCCCAAAAAGGCCAGCATCAGCCCTAAGAAAAACTGAACCCCCAAACTAAGCTTGAAGTCAACCCTCCGGAAGAGCTCCAGCAAGACTTGCTCTTGCAGCGCCTCTTGTGGCTTCACTATTAGACATGATACGGCCGCATGTTGACAAAATCTGGGAGGTTTGGCGCCTCCCTTATGCAAACCACCGAAAAATGTGGCAGTTCTTGATGACAACTCACTATTCATAAGACATGATCCGGGCTCATGCTTTGAAATAGCGGGGGTGCAAACCCCTTTTGCAAACCATCGTGTGTTGAGGATTCAAATCTGACAATATGGAACAGAATGCTGGTTCATTGTTCCAAAAAGCGCCGGGTTGGGGGGCGGCAGCCCCCCATTTGCAAACCATTGAAAAATGTGGCACTTGTTCTTGAGACTTTACTATCAAGCATGAGACTTGTTCACGATTACAAAAAAGCGGGGGGGTTGGGGGGCCTAGCCCCTCATTTGCAAACCAGTGAAGCGCGGCAGTTGTTCATGAGGATTCGCTAATTAAATTAAACGTGATATGGGCTCATTTTACAAAAAAGGCGGGGGGTAAGCCCCCCCCAAATGTGGTATAGTTGTTGTTGAGGCTTCGCCGTTAGAACTGACATGGTATCATATTTAAAAAAGGGTGGAGGGCGGGGTTGGGAGTATGATAATTAGGACTCATGTTTGAAAACAGCGGGGGAGAGCGCGGGGGAGCGGGCGCGGCGCAGACCCCCCGTTTGCAAACCATTGAGGAATGTGGCAGTTGCTGATGGGGATTCACTATTAGACATGACTCGAACTCATGTTTAAAAAGCGAGGGGGCAATGGGGCGCAGACCATGTATTTGCAAATCATTGAAGAAGAATGTGGTAGTTGTTGTTGGGTCTTCACGATTAGACACGGTACAGGTTCATGTTTACAAAAGAATCGGGGGCCACCAAATGCCACCAACCCGCTGCCCAACAATAAGATTCAGGGAAAAACAGAAAGCAATACGCAAAAGAACAGCCTGCAAAAAGCAGACAACAAAGCAGACAACAAAAAGCACCAAGCAGAACGCCACAAACAGAAGGCGAAAGGCAAAAGCAGGAAGCACGCAACAGACAAGAAGCAGAAAGCAAGACAACCAAAGCGCAAGAGAAATAGCCGAAGGCAAAAAGCAAATGCGGCAAGCAGAAGGCAATTGATCAACAACAAAAACAAACGAGAAAAGCCGAAAGCAAAAAGCAACGAACCGCCTCAAACGCCAGACAAAAGGCAGCAAGCAGAATGGTGAAAGCAAGGAAAGACACCACACCAAAACAAGAAGGAGAACCTCTGAAGATGATTGATTTTGACAAGAAAGGATTCCATGAGATCCCACAATTCCTCTTTCTTTTAAGCATTCCTCCTTTGGTGAAAGTGATAGAAAGAGAGACAGAGAGCGAGGGGGAGGGGGAGTCTTTCTGCTTCGCGCACGGCTCTCGCTTAGGATGCTGCTACTTCCAGAGCGGGCAGGTGATGATGAGATAGATAGGCAGAGACAGAGACAGAGAGAGAGAGAGAGCGAGAGAGGGAGAGAGCAAAACCCTCCAGATATTTGCTGCTTTTTGACTGGACAGGCAAACAGACAGGAAACAAGCGACAAAATGTTTGCGTCAAGACTCGCCAAACTCCTGAAACCAGGTCAACCTGACCGATCATAACAAAAATAAGACTGAAGTAGGCATGGATGAGTGCCGGTGAGGGCAATCTCTGGGAGGCAGGAAAAAAACAACGTCAAACGAACAGCCAAACGGAGCTGATTGAGCTCCGGGCAGGAGAATGGGTCGAACACAAAGAAGCCATGTGACATCAACGCTGGCCTGACGCATTGATTACCAGCTAGCCAGCAATCAGCACATCCAAATTCCATGTGAGACGCAATTGGCTGCTGCAGACTGTTTCTGACACAATCCACAGCTTCACACAGCTCAGAGCACAGCCTCGCTAGAGAACAGACCTTGCCCCCTTTGGGGTAATCAGTCTTTGAGCCTAGCTTGCACAAAGTACGTTCACCCGAGCATGCTTGGCTAGGACAATCAACAGACGCAGCAAAATCTTAGGCAGGACAGGCTTCCTCTCAAACTCGCAGCAAATGTCCAAATGTCCGCTGTCTCATTAACTGCTCCCTTCTTGTAGGCGGAGCCAGCCACGATGTCATGCAGCTTGGCCACTTGACTGTGCAGTGGCAACAGTCGGCAAGGAAAATATCATGCACTTGCGCACCTATTGTAGGCGTCGCAGTCACCTCTAAGGGTACAAGACACTCATGACAGAACGTCGCCATCGGCCGCAAGCTATCAGGGGATCCCTCTGTGAAGCAAAGGACTAAAGAAAAGGTTCCATATCTGTCTGGGATGCACTTTGAGAACACCCAGCAGCCCAGGCTCGCTTGGAGCAAACAGCTCCTAAGAAATTAGCTGCCTAGGCCCGTCTACTCATTCACTTCTGATATGCTTCGGCACTCTCGCCTGTGAATCAGCTTTTGGCAAGGGCTGATCAACAAGAACCCCTCTCAGCCGCCCAAAATTAGTTTGTGTAGGAGGCTCGCGATCCAATTGTGGCCGTCGGCATCCATCCTTGCAGGCAAGAATGGCACGGAAATCTCCCATGACTGCATTTGACAAAATGGCCTTCTCAAGCTGCACAAGTCACCAAACCATGTCCGTCATGCAGCGGCCAACCTCATGCCAAGCGCCGCTTGGCCAAGTGTCAGGATGGACATGTCCAACTATTCTTAGCGGGCACGAGAGCTGATGGTTTGCGCATATCTGCGTTTGCCTATGCTTCGGGTAAGAAGCGGGCCCCGCCCATCATTTGAGGAAGTGGAGTTTGCAGCGCCCGTACCAACCTGCCAGTTTTGCAGGAATTTGTGTTTCACGGTCGGCAAGTCGCGAATGCAGTGCGCATCAGACATGTTGATACCGGCTAGCGGTGCCTGCAAGTGGCGTGGACTGAACTCGTCGAGCCAAACAGTAAAGGTTTCCAGCATTCCCTTGACAACTCATTCATGCACACTTACTCTTTGTGAATGCCTCCTGCGAAGACACACGGCAGGATGACACCAAAGAGCTCTCAGCACATGACCCGGACAGTCTCGGCCTGCATGGTGCCCGAGCACATGGTGACCCTTGTTGACAACGGAAAGGCATGTTCAACTGGCTTCCACCTTGCACGACACAGTGGTCAGAGCAGGCCTGGCGCTTCTGTACAAGATCGGCCGTGCAAATACAAGCTGCCGCAGCAATGAATCAAGTCGTCCAACTCAAGCCCGACCATGCACAGCTGTACTAATGTGAGGAGCAAGTAGCGCACCAGCCTAAAGCCCAGAATACCTCGAACAAGCTAATCCACTTACCTTCAGCTCGGACAGCCCATTGGTCTCTTGCAAGCATGACAGCATAACGCATCCGATGGAGCATGCTTTCCCATGGCTCGACGGACCTCAGACAGAATCAGGGAGGAGATATAGAAAAAATCCTCAGACCAATCCTGCCTGCCTGCGTGGGTCTTTGGCGCATTGCATGATGAGGTGGGTCATGCCTGGTGAGTCGTGCCAAGTAGCAAAGTTCACAAAACAAGCATGGGCTTTGGCCAGTGCGGTGGGGATGGCACTGCAGGAGGCGGAGGCGGAGGTGGCCTGGCCCGGGGCCTAAAAAACGAAAGCCCAAGCCCGTAGCGCACAGTAATCGCGTATCTAAATTTAAATGTATTCAAAAAGATATTCCCGTCTGGAAGCTACCAAGTTGGCCTCGGCAAGGTGGGCTTTCTCTGGATCCCTGCGAGTGTTTGAGGGAAGTGTGGTCCTGTCTCCCCGAAGCTGTTCGTTGCTGGAGGCCCTTGGCCTGGCAGGGCCTGGAGCGTATACATCTGGAGTTTGTCAAGTGCCGATGCTCGTGCTCTACCTGAGCTTGACACGCCCTGCAAGTCGCCCCAACCACACTCTGTATCAGCTTCTGTTTGTCTGTCAGCAATGAAGTTGCAACGCCAGAGCTCATGGCCTGAGGCACAGGCTTGGACTCTCAATTTCCAGAGCGTCCACGGCTTCCAACTCGACGCCTCAAGCAGACCACCGCAAGTGCTGAAGCATCCAAGTGGCACTCCTACCTTCACGAAGTACAGGTAGCGAGGACGGAGACCAAGTCTTCTTGGCAATCTGGATAACAGGACTGCTCTATCCGTACACCAACAATAGCTGCGCAATCGTGTCAAGATCTGGGCTGGCCTGCTTCCGGAATACTTTACTCCTTTCCATTGCCTCAAGAGGAATTAAAAGGCAGCACCTCTACACAAAGTGCCTCCATCTTGGCAAGTCTACGTCCTAGACCACCATCCACTCCTTGATCACATGCCGCCCACACAAGAATCGGCTGGGCTTACAAACCTTGAGGTGCTGCCGCCTTGCCATCTGCACAACCTGAGACAAGCCAACGCAAGGATAGTTTCCTGTCCGCCTCCAGCTCTGGCACTGTGACTCTGACTGGTGCCATTGCTGGCGACCTTCGACTTGCCGGAATTCCAGCCAGCAAGAGCAGCTCATCCACCTGTCATTATGTTGACAACTCATCTGCACTGCTGACCTGCAGGCTGGCCTGGCCTGTGCACGCCCAGCACCTTTTATCATTCGCAAGCTGCAGATCAACGTTGGCTGATGATCGCCGGACCGGCTTTCTCGGCTGGGAGCGATGCAAGGCAGGCCGGCAAGCATTTGAGAGACAGCACTTTCCATCCTCAGCAGTAGCACATCTCGGCAACTGGGTGTAGTACTGACTCTGCCAGAAAACAAAAACTCGCGTAACCAAAAGCCGCCCGCTGGGCATGGAGGTGACAGTCCTGCATCACCACAAGGCATAGTACAAAACCAGAAAGCCAGAGAAGCTGCCTTTGGCTGGAGCCAGGTCGCCACCTTTCAAGGAAATGCTGAGCACAAGTTCCGCAACCACGGCGGTGCATCTCTACGCCAATGTGTCAAAGCCGCCGAGGGAAGGTAGTTCCATCCGAGTGCCTCATCTGAAGCGCACATTGCACAGTTCAAACCGTACTGTGGGAGCTACCATGTGACACCTCAAGACTTGAGAGTGCGGCCGCCATGTTCTCAGCTCCACAGCCACCTTGTTGGCCTTCCCCTCTACATCGCTGTGAGAAGAGAGTCTCTTGAGGAGATACCAACCGCATCTCATTGTTGCAAGGACCTGTAACTACGTCGGCGCCGGGGCCTGCAAAATTCGCGCCAAAGGCACCGTACTGTACATGCACAGCCTGAACTGCACACATCTTTATCAATGCATCTGCAGGATAATTCCGTGCGAAAGTAGCTCTCTGAAGGGGCAAGGTCCATGATCATTTCTGCAAGCCTGCGTGCGTAAGGCCAAATTTTCCACTGCCAGCGCAGGTCCTTGACTTCGAGTTGGTCTTGAGCACAAGGCACGAGGCACCCGCTGCTAGCAACACAGGCTGGCTGGTCCGGCAACAGCAGTGTCGCCGAAGCTTTAGTCCAAGCCGGTGAGGTCCGAGATGGGAAAGCCCCGCTCCGTACATCAACTAGCCCTTTGAGCTGTCAGGCATATCTTTGCACAAGATGCACACCACGCGCTGTGGTGACCAAATCGCTTAGCTCATTTACCTGGTCAAGGATGGGCGATGTCACAGCATGTCACAGGCTGTGAGCGCGCCATAGCGCGCCTCCAGAGCAAGCACAACATCTTCCAAGGCTGCATCTCCAAGGCTGCCCTTGGAAATCCATCCTGGCTTTGAGCACAATGCAAAAAATCAAGAAACGCCTCGCATGAGCTTGTGTCACTCTGAGCTGTAGACCCAGGTCTCCGGCCATCTGTCCCGGCTGCAGAGCCGACTTGCACTCAGAATGCTTGCGGGCGAGAGCTGGAAACCTTCAGAGCAAAAGCCCCGTTACTGCTCCGATACAACTCTATCCTGGCATTCGAAGCCCTTTGAGCTTGGTCGCGAACTGGCTGGCATCCTTTGTAAGGCTTTCCTGAAATTCAACTAGCCCTCATCCGTGCATGCGAAATGCCATGAGCAACCGTGCCGGCCGTGCCTTGAGCCTCATTAGCTCGCGCTCAGCCTGACCAAGTCATCCATCGCACCCGCTCACATGAGAAAGATGTGTCTGACTTCTTTGCTTTTTGACATCTGGGAGGTCTAGCCACCATCCCACCGCCAAACTGGCAAAGTCTGACGGTGCGCTGTGGCCGGCTGACAACACATTGTGTGACGTGACATTGTGTCCAGAGCTTCTCAGCGATCGGCGCATTGGCAAGGCCACCTTTTCGAAATTGAACAACTCATCCGCCCGGCCATGAGCGTGAAAAATATGTGGCAGAGAGGATGAAGCTGCAGACGCAACAGGTGCATTCTGATAATATCCAGCTGACCAGGACATCGCTGCTTGGAAGACACCAGGATTAGAGACCGCGAGGCTTAGTGCATAGGAGCCGCCATCTGAAAAGCCCATGAGTGCAATCCGCCCAGCATCGACACGGTAGTCGCGCATAAGGCAGTCAATGATGTGACTGATGAAGGCGGTGTCTGCTGAAGCTTGTCCTGTCGCCACAGCTGCTCTCAAGTCCCATGTGTTGTCAAGCGACATCGGGATGGCAACCAGGGCGTTTTGCCGGGATGAGATTCTTGAGAACGGTAAAACGAATCCATCAACGCTCTCCTTGCTGCGTCCAGCTCCATGGAGTACAATTAGCAGCGGCAGCGCTTTCGTCATCCTCGGGCGTTTTGGGGTCAGTACATGCGCCATGTGCCCCTTGAAGCGAATCATATGAGGCTTTGGGAAAGGCTTAGGCTGCCTGAGGGCTTGCAAAGCATACTGCACAAGCTCTGCTTTGTCAGCAAGGCCCGACGAGGACAAGCCAAAATGCCGAATGAGATTCTGCAAAACCACAGTTGGCGCCTTGGAGGCCTGGCCTGGCGTATACGGGAGCAAGGTCAGCTGCAGACTTCCAGGCTGTGTTGCTGATCCACGCGATGGCTGCCGGTCACTTTTGAATTGAGTCATAAACCGCTTTTTCAACCGTGCTGACTGTGACCTAGTGGGTCTACCTTGCTTTTGAGCCGGTGATTCCACCCACCTTTGCGCCAAACATTGGCCTTGTGACTTCCTCGTCAGCGCTTCCCAGGCACGTTCTTGAAGGTCAGTCTTCTCAATGCAGTCACTCACACTGAGCCCACAGGAGAGAATCAACCTACGAAGGTCCATCACAGACGATGTTTGTAGGACAGCAACAATTTGGTCTTGGTGTTGCGATGTGCACGTGCCTGATGCCTCCTCACATTGCAGAGTTGAGCGCGCAGCTGTTCGCAGCCACACCATAACTCTCAAAAGGGAACCTAAAGCAAGCTTACAATACATCGATGTCACAGCAGATGTGAGCCTACTTGGGCCGCTGGAGTCGCTCATCAGCAGCAAGGACTAATTTGCTTCGACTCCCAAGACTACTTCACATTCGCCATGCTTTCAGTGGCATGAAGCAGTGTATCCCCATGCTAGATGCTCCAAGGCAAAACAACCACAAGCACAACTCTTGCAACTTCCAAGCCTGGGCCAGAGGGCGGGTGATCGGACCTGAGAGGACAAGCAAGCTCTTCCTAGCTGCTGCAGGGCTTGATGTGTGTCTTGCCGCAGAACTCCGCCACCCAGCAAATGTGACTGTCAGCTAAGGGTCTACTGTTTGCCAAATGGTTCTGTGAAACTGTCGACAGGATGCCTTTGACCCTGAATGTCTTCTTTAGCTGCTGTCCATGGAAGTCACAGGCTTGAACTTTACAAGGGTGGCTTGCTATATGGACAGCAATCTGCAGAATGTTCTGCAAGTGCATGCGTGCTAGACTACAGACCGAAAAGATCCTTGAGTGTGCTCGCCCATCCCATCAGACGCGGCCACAACGTCGGAAGCGGAGTGCCTGCAGTCTTGTGCGCACCTTGCGCACCTGATCTGCGAGTATTGACTGTCGATCCAAACCCCAGGGCTGAGGCTCGGTACAAGTTTCCAACCTCGGGAATGAGCAAAACATGTTCATGAGTCACAAGTAGTCAACAAGCCTGGGTCAGCCGCCATGCCCTTCCCACTCAGGATGCAAAACGGTCTGACAGGGGCCGCTCATGTCAGCGATGACACATGAATCTGTGGTACTGGCAGTGCCTCGAGCTCCGTCCGGCCGAGAACATGCGGCAGCTTGGAGCCGAGAACTCCTCTTTCGAAGTCCCAGTCGGGATAGAAGTCCTGAGCAAAAAAAAACTTGCAAACTTCCTAGCTCGCAGTCCTCTTGAGTTCAGCCCTGCGATCCCTTTCATGCTGACTTCGCGGCATGGTCATGCCAATTCCAGAAGAACCTGGCTTTGAACGACAGGCCCCGCGCTGAGGTCGAGTGAGTGCCAGACGGACCATCCATGACTGGAGTGGTTGTAGGCCTGCACCTGGAGTAGCACGCATCAAGCTTGAGCACCGGTTGCCTATCATTTTCTCGCACTTAAGTCTTTCCCACCTGCTTGTGAGCAAAGTCTGCCTTCTCTTCATCTGAGAAATCTCCAGGCCTCCACTCAGACCATTTCTTTTGGAACAAGCGTAAACTATCAAATGCTTTTCATTATTTCGCAGATTGTCTGGCCTCCACTGGACACTCCCATGTTTCAAGGTTCTATGTGCAATATGGAGTTCTGCGGAAACCTACCAGGGTCTCTGCAGCCCCAGTGTTGCAAGACTTTTCTTACATAGAACCCTGGGGCGAGGCTCCCGGCCTGAATTGAAAGCTTGTAGCTCCAAGGCTTGCATATGAGCTTGAGTCTTAATGATGGCCTCCTGCATGCAAATCCAATCTGCAGGCGCATTTCCCTGTAATGACACATCAGATGGTTGTGACGGATTCCGCGCATGGTATAAGCGGGTGAGGGGCTGCCTGCAGCATTACTTAAGGACAAGTATTCAATGTGAGCGATGAACCATGTGCACCATGGTCTGGGAACCGTGTTCATGCCGAGGCAGCGCGGGGCCCACCAAGGTCAGATCCACCCCACACATCTGGAAGTGACCAGGCCCGTGAGTGACTACTTGGCTTGCAAATTTGCCCAGAGAACTGAGCAGCAGCTCCTTCAATCGTGTTGAATGCCAATCACGTACAATCCCAAAAAGAGGTTTCAACAGCACATGAGCCAGGCCTTGAAAGGCTCCACTCCCCCACCAAAGAGCCAGGAAGTAGCTTCAATTCCCTGGCATGCTCTGCGACGACCTTGCAGATGCAATATGTACGGAGCGTCTTACACACTGGCGCTGCACGCGCTGCAATGCCCTGGCCTCAACATGGCGGTTGTGTGGCAAAAGTCGCCATATGGCTGAGAAGTCATGGTAGTAATGGATGTCAAACCTGGGCATTGTTGATTCTGCTGGCATTTCTGCGCATTGTAGCCCAACCACAATCGAGTTACGCAACGTTGTCGAATCTGAAGCAATTTCCGCGCGAGTGCCAACAGCTGATGACCTCCTTCACCCGCCAGTGGGTGAAGATTGGCAACCTCAGCAAGTGCAACACAGGACACACAAATCAATGAGCGTATCCTTCTGCCGCCATGCTGCACCACTGCAACTTTGTCTGGGCCCATGCCACCAGACCGAATGGCCTCACATTGCTCTGCTCGCCGTCAACCCTTGTTGTGCCGCTTGTGTGTGCTTGATCCCCTAAAACCTTCATCGGTCCCGGTCCCCAAGCATTTCACATTACACAACTGTTCCCAGGCAGTGTTCTCATGCTTTCTCTGATCATTGTTCCAGCCCTGAGGACTGTTTGAGACCTCTGCTGTCAGATCAAAGCCACCTCCCCCAGCAACAACCACAAAGAACGATGTCTGCCCTGCCGATGACCTTTCCGCGTGCAACTATGTGAACGTATGACACGAGGGTGGTAGAAGAACTTCCTTACCGTCGGTTCCCCAATCCACTACTACTAGATCCTCGTGGGAAGTTTGCATGTTGGCCCAAAGACGTCACAACAGGAAATACCTACACGCACGGACTTGGACCGCATACAGTACCCCTGCAAGCATCATTGCAGCGATGGCGGGCTCGCGGAAAGGCACGTAAGCCTTTACAGGACCCGACCCGAGGCAGAATCATAGTATTAGTACCCCTGGAACGGAGCACACATGTTTTTTCTGATCCTGGTCTGGCCTCGATAGCCTTTTCGTAGAAGTCACAAAGCCTCCAGGAAGGAGTCAAACCAACTTGCGAATACATGCCTCCCCACTACCGTCAAGAAACTGAGACCTGCCTGTCAGCTGGAATGGCTTCAGAAGGTTCATTACAAACCTATCAGCACGTAGGTCAGTGGAAGACGAGTGATCCGAAGCTGCTTCCTCTGGCCTGTATTCCGGTCACGCAGGACTTGTCGCAGTATCGCACTGCGATGAGGCGCAGCATCTCAACTGCCTTTCTTCCTAGAACATGACAGCCAGCGGTGCTTTGCGACGGGGTTGCGGCCTCATCATGGCGCCAGTCTTGCCAACGCCACAAGGAAGACTCTCTGCCACTGGGGCGGCTCCCACTTTCACCCCCAGGATTTCCATGAAGATCCTCAGGTCTCAGTGTTTGTTCTCGGACTGTAATGGCAAACAAACACCTGTGACGTGGCCAGCTTTCATCTATGCGGACATCATGGATGGCATGAATGACTCCACACTGCCCCGAGCAAATGATCGTCCCCTACTTGACGAAGGAGCGTAGCATGGGATCATGGATCTCCAGCATGATGACTGTGCTGCTACGCTACGATACGTCCAGGGCCTGGTGAAGTTTGCTCAAGTTGCAAATGCGGGTGCTAAAGCCTGTAACGCAATCCGGGCCTGCTGTGTGGGGACAGTCAGGATGCAAGTCGGTGCCACCGGCTGCTCAGAGATGAAACATGATGACAGGTGGCCCAGCTGAGGGCAGAGAATTCTCTAGGAATAGACTCTAACTTCGTCAAAAACTCAACATGGCTGAAGCGTACAGGCTTTCCTTCCCTCGCCACATCGGCCACACCTGCTTGCCCACCATACCCATCCGTATTCAGACATGGATCTAGAAGGACTTGCAGTCCTTGGGCTTCGGCCAGCTGGATAGCTGAGTCCAACACCTCCAAACCTCAGCCATCGCTGTGCTCAGATAGGGGCAGGCTATCAGTAGGTTGCAGAACTAATCGTGCAGTGAACAATGCACTTTGCGAGTTCTGTTCGCAAACAGCCCCGCTCCAGCAAATAACTCGTGCTAATTGCGTGCCACACGCTCTAGCAGCAGGTGATGTTCCAAGGCTCTAGGGTTTAAGGGCTTGCTGGAAAAAACATCGAGTCCGACACATCCCAGAACACTCCAGCCCTGCACAATCAATTCACTGGGGGATCGGAAGGTATGAATAGCTGAGGCTGGTGACTTGCGCAAGGCGGCAAGACCGTTCATGCGTCGCTGTTTGCAGTTCGCAGACACGCACCACCAAGGATATCTGTGAAGCTACTCAAGGACCAAGGCCTAACCCAACGAGTCTGAACCCCAACAATCGCAACGCGAAGAGGCAATGGACCTTGTTGATGCGCTATCGCGAGGCCGCAAGGCAAGAAGAACGTGGATGATGAAACTGGAACTGTTGAAAGGAAAGGGATGCAACGACTCTCAACAGGATGGCCAAGGCAAGAGTGGTCAGGGAGGTCGCAGGGCTGCGTACTTGTCGATCTTCGAAAATCTTTCTACTACAGATGCAGTGGCTTTTGATGTGCAGTAGTAAGGCCTTCGTATGGGGAAAGAGGAGTGACGTTGAACAACGGAGCATACGCAGAGGATCGCAGAGGACTAGCAGGATGGGCAGTGCCCCAAATCTCTTTGCTTTGTCTGCTGGGACTAGCGGGAACCTCGACATCCTGTGTCTCCCCAACCGCAATTGCAGGGCAAGCGGATGAAGCAGGTGCTGATAGGTGGTTGTGTGGAATTTTGAGGCAAGGAGAGGCCCTTGCAAGAGGGGAGCTCTTGGGCCTGGGTTATGACCCGACCTGTACAATCCGGTACATACCGGTACCACATCTCATGCGAACCAGGACGCAAGTGTTATCGAGTCGGAACCTCAAACTCTTCAACCATGTCACAGGATTACTCCGTCGAAGCGAATAACCATCTGAGGAAGTGCTGGCCTGACAATGCTCTTGTCGCAGGGACAAGCGAGGTGCATTTGCAACATCTGCGCCTTTAAGCCACTTCCTACTGTTGGGAAGTCGGTGCTCTTTCTTGAAACATGCGCAGCCCAGGAAAAACAAGTCATAACGAGTCTCTTCCATTATTTTCCTGCAACAACAACTGCATCAAACAATGACATATGAAAATGCCTCATGGTACTATGAACATAGCATGACGTAGTTTGATGTGGCTAGGGCTGTCTCGGATTTAGCTGCCAGCAGGCAGGGTGGCAGACAGGCTTTTGGCTTTGGCTTGTGTTGGTAGTGCTATGTTGTGAGGTACTAGGCACCTCCATTTTTAATTGTTGCAAAAACAGAGGTGCTGCCTCTGGGCATTGACATTCCAAAGGCCAGCAAGGTGCACAGCACATACGAACAACCATGAACCAACTATCAGCTCCTCGAGTACTCATGCCAAGTTGCTGCCACATTATGTAGCACCCTTCGATTCGTTCGGGGGTGCTGATTTGTGTGAAGTTGCGCGGCCCTAAATATTGTTAAGAATAGGGCGGTAGAATAAAAAATTGTTGGTTGTAAAAGCGAAACCTTACTGAAATCACTCTGAACTCCTGAAACCCTTCTGAATGTCTTCTGAAACCCTTCTGAAGTTTACAGTGCCTGAGCTGATCCCGATCCCGCCTATTGAATTGAATGTAAAGCTAGGATCCAGGTTTGCTTGAACGGGGGGGGGAAACAAATCAGGTTTCACCTTTACAAGCAGGACGTGCTGTCTGGATTGGGGCATGAAAACCAACTTGAGCATACTTCTCGAGCATGCGCAGTGAAGACGCGGTCAGGTGTTCTTGGTTGGGGACTTCGGTTTGGCATTCACGGCTTTGGGCTGCAGCTACTGTATTGTTTGGCAATGCGGCGTATGAATTGGGAGCAAAAGGTCTTTTGCTCGTTCATTACTTGAATCCACCACTTCTGCGGATGCACAATTGTGACTATGACTGCTGAATATTAATAGCGCGTGTAGGAAGATGCTGCGGGAAGTGTCGGCAACCGGAATATCCGGAATCAGAACATGCCGTAAATGAGGCGACCGTGCTCTTGAAAGTCCAGCACAAGCAGCGAAGAAATCTCAGCAAGCAACAGGGACCGTCATAAGGTTCTCCATGACCTGGCTCGTATGAATACATTCAAACTATCAAGTTGCCTTGGTCGAAGCACTCCCAAAACTTGGGCCGGCCTGGCCCGCTCACCACCCAGTGCCCAAAGGGAATGCGCACTGCATTCAAGCCCGTCTTCGCGATGTCAAGAAATGTTTTGTCCTGGGAAAGCTTTTCTCTCGCAGCAAGTGCAACTGGATCGAAGGCGTTGTACAGAATGTGCCCCTAAGTCTTCCATGATTATCACACTTCTCAAGCTGGGAAAGACACAATCGAAACAAGAACCGCGCAGAATACATGCACCTTAGCAACTTTGGCCTCTCAATGGCAGAGCACTTTTTGCCGCGGCACAAATTGTAGACAAACCGTCCTGCCTGTTTCCCTTCAAATCGAGGGCTCTGCACTGAAAAACAAGCACTAGCCCGAGGACTATCCACAGCAAGAAATCCGAATATGCCACCTCAACAGGGACGCGCCCCAGGAAATGGTCGCACCCACATCACTGGCAGCATTGAGCGCATAGCTTAGGAAACATTTGCCTTTTTCAGCACAGGCAGCAAATTCAATGGGAACAAAATGCCACCCTGGCTGGATCCCAAATTTGATGAAGAGTTCTCGTTTGTCTTCACTTGTGCCACTGGTGCGGCATGTATCCCACCGAATGGGCAGGCTCGTGCAAACGTGTGCATGGACGACTGCACCTCTGAGGCGAGGTACATAGGAGTCGGGCAAGGCAATCCCGAGACCAAACAGGAGGCAAGGGATGCTGAGCGAGCGATTCCAAATGTTCCCGGGGCTTAAGGAGATTCTGCTCCAGCTTGTGCGAGCCATTGCGAGCCCGCGTAAGCTCTACATACTGTAGCCTTCAGTCGATAAGTTCCACCGCAAGGCTTCTGGGTGTGACCTAATTGGAAGATAGGCGTCCCTAAGCTGTCTGTGCGGACAGGCTGCTGTGTAGTGATGCGAGCGGTGCCACTGGAAGAGCTGCCTCCTGAAACGTATCAAACTAGAAACTACCTTTGGGAAAATGACGAGCGCATGCAAGCGCTCCGCAGTTCATCTCCACCCGCCGCTTGCAGAGCAGCACAGACAGAGTACTCATCACCCAGGCCAGGGGGATTTTCTCTCGTGCCCGACAAGGCGGCATCCTGTTCATGTCTCTTCACACGAGATGCAAATCGTTTTGCCCTGAAGAACGCATGAACCGAACATGCCGCTTGCATTCAAGGCTCCTCAACGCGCTTCGAGGACACTTCCACAATTTTGGCCTGAAGTTTGGACTATCAAACGGCCTCTTTGTGTCCGAGTTCCGGTGTAGTCTTGGCATCCAGCATAGCATACGTCAAAAAAAGGAGATGCCGGCCCGGGCTCCAGCAGTAACCAACCTGCACCAAGCATTGCAAGCAGCTTGCAAAAGACAAAGCTTCCAAGCTCTGCACCTCCTAGGTTGACCCCTCGCCATGCTGGAAGGCGCCAGTGAGAGGCATGGAATGACTGCACCGCAAGCGAGAGACAGCACTCTGCTTTGGAGGTATCGGCATTCGATGTGTGCCACCAATAGTAACCCAGCCTGGTAAGATCTTGCGGTCATGAAGCACAGTTTAAAGGTTCAGTTTTTAAATCACATCTGGCAGCCACGGAACTGAACAGCCATGCGAGCGAGGCAGGTATCAGGGACCTGTCTTTCATAGCGGACCAGACAGATCAGGGTGCTAACCACCATGCCAACACGGGTCTGGCAACCAAGCGAACACCAGTTGTGCAGGCAAGTGGCGCCGTCAGCTACCTGACCGGCGCCTGCCACCCCTGCTGCGATGGCAGCAAGCTCCTGCTGTTCAGTACTTCATGCGGCGGGCACCATTACACGCTTCCAGGCCTCCATTCTTTCCATCCCGTCTGACCGCCTGTCTTCTGCTTTGGCACGCATAGCTTGAAGAGCGAAGTCTCTTGTCGCTGACCACTCCTTTGAAGGAAAGACACGTGCAAACCTGAGTGATGCTCAAACTTAAACGGAACGAAAGCCATCGGGGGTGAAGCAAGCCTCGAAAGACAAAAGGAAAGCATGCTAGCGGCTATTGAACATAAGGAGGAGATCATGATTCCCGGAAGACTTCCCCCACACCTGAGGGATGTCGCTCTGCAACAGGCCCTCCCAGTGTGTAGCTGCAGCACCTGAGATGCAGCTTGGCAGTCATCCACGTTTTCTAAACATCTCTTAGATCCGGGCCAGACAAAGAAACAGCCTCATCACGAGCTGCAGCCCATGCGAGCCAACGGCATCTGCAGGCCAACTCATAGGAGACCTGCTACTCAAACTGTCAACGCCTATTAAGCACACCGCACCAAAGCACCAACCAAAACAAGCCGAAAGATAGCAGCTCGCTCTGACTCGCTCAACATGCACTGGGCGCTTGGAAAATCTGTTCGCATGCGAGCTCTGCTAAGTGCTAACACTGGCCTGTGTTGCAAGCCAGGTCAACAACCACAAGAAAGCTGACTGCAGAAGAGCAACAGGATCCACATCTGCTAGTGGCACAGATGCCATATGATGCTCAATCGACGTCTGAAGGCTCTGATTCCTTGTGGGATGCCTAGTTCACATTTTTCTGGGATGTAGCGTGCGTCGTGCTTGCCATTAATCACGCCAGTCTATTGCAATGCGTCCTCACTGTCGGGCCAAAAGCTACGAAAAGCATCTATTTTCGTAAGAGCAATGCACTTGTGCATCCAGCCTGCATGAAGAGCACTGCCCTGCAAAGGGCAACTCTCCAGACTGCTGAGCCGCCGACCCTTGGACCTTAAATGCGCCTGCAGCAACTCTTCAACTCAAGCTACAAACCTGGGAGGCATACTTCAAACTTCAAAGCCAATGTGAAACAGCTGCAGCTGACCAGTCACCAGCTGGCAGCGTGTTCTGTCTGAAATCACCAACCTGGGGGTCCATCTTCTGCTTAAGGTCCTTGCGTGCTTACCGGCTTCCATGGCAGGACTGGAGATGCGTCAAGCTGAACAAAAAAATCAGTCAGGCCCTCCTTGTGCTTGAGCAGTATATGTCTGCATCGAACCTTCAGAGGCAGCTTGGCTATCCAAATTTTGATCTTGCCACATACGTGATTTGCGTGGTGCCACCTTGTCACCACCGTCCTTCTTGGCTTTCTTAGCTGGTGGCTCAACATATCCCGACCCAACCTGAATGATCTGGCCAGCAAATGTTCAAACTTTCATTGCGTCCAACAGCCTCGAACACGCCGACGATGCAACACCCAAAACGCTGCGGCCCGGCGATGCCTTGCCTGAATATTTTAAGCTGTTAGGAAAGAAGCAGGAAGCCTCGGTTCCAAAAATTGGCATCTCACGCAGCATTCCTGGCTGCTGCATCAGCGGCCACGAGAAGCGAAGCGGCCTGGCAAAGGCTTGACATGCCTCTATCCAAAAGTTGTCCTCTCTCTCTGTCCTTGGGCTGGCCCGAGAAGCCACGGACCCGCTCAATCACCTGGCCATGGAGATTACAAACTGACACCTGGAGGCCCTAGCCGCCCGAGCCCTGACTTCACAAGGCTGCCTCCTGGTCGCTCAAAGATGTTGCGCCAGAACCTGCCACAGTATCTAAACGAGAAGGGTCGGCTGATCATCATAGCTTCTGAGGGCTGCGCTTAGCAGGACCAAGTGATGCCTTTCGTGCAAGTCTCATGCTTTGAGGTGCAGAACTCACGGTGGAACAGTTTCCGACGAACCCAATGCTTCCAGCTGGATGACGTCAATCTGAGCCCGTTTTCATCATTGCAAATGCACAGGACAAGTTCTCTGCACATCCTGCCTGTGGTTCTGATGACACAATTTTTCTGGGCAGCTTCAGGTCTCGCAACCCAAGGGCACGAGTGACCTGTAAGGTTAGCGCGGCATGCAAAGAAAGCTCGACATCTTCACTGCAGTGCGCCTGGACTGGCTTCAGGGAAGTGAAGCCTTTGCAGCCGAGCATTACTCTTGCACCCATCTAATGGATCTTTCTGTAAACCATACCCTGCTTCTGAAGCGGATGAGAGCGCAGCTTGCACCGCCTTTACTTGCTGTGAGAGTCGACGGCTCCTCAGCTTCGTGCATCACTGCACTGGCCACCGTATTATAGGCAAGGTAGCCTTCACCTCGTGTTTGCATGACTCGCCTAGTTGGGCAGGCCTACTTCGGAAGCTCCATTGCTGCACGCTGATCTCAAATGTTCTCAATGCTTCAGTGCCCTTTAAACGGGTTGGTGCTGCATGGTGCTGCTTCGATGTAGGCCATTCGAGGGGCATCCACCTTTGATTTTCCACGATCATCGAAGAACGTGAGTGAAAACGACCTCGTGCCGATGAGCTCCAAGAGATGTTGCGAGCTGCGACTGACCAAAAGGAAGAAAGACTTTCAAGATGACGATCATCTGTTCTCTGTTCTTGTTTCTGAAAAAATCATGCGTGGAGACACGCAGACAGTGTTCTAAGCTCAGCACTGCAATAGCTTCTGCTGCTTCTTCTATCATTCGGACAGCTTCGGCCTACATCCCAAGGTTCAGTACAACAAAGTCAGAAAACTGTGGAGGCAGTCCTGGTCAGGGTGTCCATAGTTACCATCGGTCAGCATGCCCAGCTTCATGATTGTTTCTCTCAGCTCCTCGGCTTTGATGTTTTCATCTCACAGCTGCAAAAACTTGTCCCAGGAATGATGCTCTTCCCTTCTTTCCAGCCTTGCAACAACTGCAAAACTGGTCAATGGCAACAAGGGGCGGTTGCGGCTGGCCTCTTCAAGACTGCAGTCTTCAGAGATCTGCAGAACTTCCAGAGCCATGGCCTGGAGCAATTTAAGTGGGCATGCAATCACGCAATTCGCTCAATCTGCTCAACCGTCTTCCCATGGAGTCCATGGATCCAAAGCCGACTAATTATGCGACACGAGTGGGTGAGCTCGCGGCGCGTGACATGGCAGCTCTCCCAGCCCCAGCCTGACAGCCAGATCACACATCTGGATAATGCTTCGATCGCTAAACCATGGCTTAACCTTTGGGCGCCAGACAGCATGCAGGATGCGATGGAGGCACTCTGTTGCTTCCATGTCTGTTTCACAGAAAGCCTCTGGATGCATCATCCGCACATAGCCAACAAGCCCACAGGAAACATCTTGGCTGAGCACTTCAACAACCGCAGCTGCTTTTTCTACTTTTTCAAAAGCAGCTTTAGCACGCGCCTGGGCCAGCTGTGTACAGAAACTGGCTTCTCTCACGGGCCGGACAAGTCCTGCCTTCAGTTCCTCTGGGGCCTTGTCTGGGTGCACCTTCAACTTATTTCGTATTAGTCGTGATGCGACATGAACGCAAGTAGCTGAAGACGCCAACCTTCGCACCAAGGTCGTCCCCCCAACCTCTCCCTCCCTGCCATTCCCTGCCGTTCCCCTCCGCACGTTCTTCCCATCTCTTCCCTACCCCCCACTGACCCTTGCCCTTCCGCCATCCTCCACGCTCCTATCCCATCCTCTTCCCCCCATGAGCCACAAGTATCGTGGAGCGACCAAAACCAGGTACATCTTGACTGAACACTTAGCAAGCATGAAAATATGTCGGCACCACCTCGCGCCAAGCGAGTCATCCTAGTCCTCAAGTGGAGGGAATCGCATAAGTACAACAGAAGTACCACACGCTGTCACGCCGCGCTCTTCGCGAGCCCTTTCCACCCTTTTTGAACGGTTTAATAACTCTGCCCGAGCGGAAAAACAAACTGCGCAAGCCAAGCGCATGCACTTACGAAAAGCACAGTCGCTTCTGCAAGAATCCAATAAGAAAACTTGCATCAACCTCTCCGTGTGACAAAAGCAAGGTCTCCGAGCCCCGAAAAAAAAAAAAAAAAAA